>CM063594.1:7209728-7283206 GCA_032356905.1 Salix exigua | reverse complement strand
TCATGATTTCGAATTTATTTTTGAGAGGTCATATATATACAATGAAGGAGGTTATTTTACTTTTATTTTATCTTTATTTCCATGCATTTTTCTTTTCATTAAATGCTTTTTTTAGCCTTTTTCTTGCAATATTTCTTTCAATACCTTATTTATTTTGATTAGTCATCATAGTTTATCTTAATTGGAACTAATTGTGGCAATTACAAACAAACAAACATGCAACTATTCTCATATCATTAAATAAAAACTATTTTTTTAGTCTAGTGGGGTCCATGCTCGGGTTATAGACTTTGGTATTAATTCCTATATTTTATATCCTACTTTACAATAGTGATGTTTTTTAGTTCCAATTTTAATAAATAATGAGAATTCACATATTTTTAATAAAAAAAATGGAATTGTACATGCAATTTTTGTAAAGGTAGCAAGGGCAAAAACATTATAGAGTGATTATAATTTCTCTTTTTATTTTTTGTATTGATCCAATAAAGTCGAAGAATGATGCTTTAGAAATATCATTGTGAATATTTTTAATAATCATTATACATAACTCTAAAAGATTACAGGTTGAGTAACAATGACGACACTGTTCCCCAAGACTCATGTGCACTATTCATTTGCACTTTGTCCCGGTGCTTCACGGGTGTATGTCCTTTTTTTTTGTTTGTGAACAGTGAATTAACAAAATTAGCCCCCTAAAAAGACAAAAAACGCCGCCGGTTTCAGGGGCACTGAGGTAATTGCCCGGTTTGGTCGGTCGGTCGGTTCTTTTTTTAAATATTTCTTTTAACAGTGCATTGTTCCTTTTGACCCTCGAAAACGACAAAATAACGCACAAGGTGGGAGGGGTGAAAGGGTAATTAGCCTCTTTTTTTTATTTTTCGCCCCGGGTTACTGTTGGCGCGTCCCAACATGAGCCGTCCATTTCCGCACGCACGCGTGTTTCAGGCAGCGCATGTAACGTCATACGGGGTCCAAAAATGATCAACCGCCGTCTAGAACGATGTTTCGCCATGCTCTCTTCTACATGGGGCGGCACGTGTATTCGTGTGATGCCCAGGTACGTGTCAATGGGTGTTTGAATTCCCCCCTCATTTCTCTCTCCTCCTACGCAAGCTGACGTCAGCGAAACAATGTTTTTGGCAAAGTTCATTTCAGTCCCTGAACGTTGTTTTTCTGGCCCTTATTGCAATTATATAAGTTTTGATTTGTTTCAATTTCGTCATTCAATTGAAATTGATTATGTGTTGAAGTTCTAGTTCGGTCCTCATGCTTTTAATTTTACGGGTTGGGCTAGAATTCTAAATATTTTCGGTATCAAAGTTTTGTTTAATTGCAATTTCATCCTTCCATGCAAATTTATAATAAATCCTTAATATTTTTAGGTATCAAAGTTTCATTTCTTTCAATTCTATCCTTCTATGCAAGTTAATTATGGATTTCAGTGTCATTTTAGTCCCAGTTCTTTTAGTTTCCATTTTGTTTTGAATTATTTGATTTCAATGTTTAGGTCTACTTCAATTATGTCTTTTAAATTTCAGATATTATTGAAAATATATCAAATTAATTATATATTTGTATTTTTATGTCAAATTAGAGTATGTAAAACTAATATAACCTTCAAATATTTATTGAATATTATCGCCTAAAATATATAGAGGGAGAGGAAAAATGGCCTAGGATTTTCTTAGTGACAGAAATTCATCTCAGTATTCTTAAATACATTTAATATAATAATACGATGAATAAATCTTATAAAATAAAAAAAAATATTGGCTTCAATATTAAATTTTATGCTCTTTTGTTTAAGTTTGTTTCTTTAAATAAATTTACAGTGTTTTGACTTTTTGATTATATATTTGTGTATTTATGTCAAATTAAAATATGTGAAACCAATTATATGTTCTAATATTTATTGGATGGTATCGCCTAAGAATATATATAGAGAGAACAAAATAGCCTAAGATTATCCTTTAAATTAAATATATTATTAAAATTATGTCAAATTAATTATATATTCGTATATTTATGTCAAATTAGAATATGTAAAACTAATTATATGTTTGGATATTTATTGAATATTATCGCCTAAAAATATATTGAGAGAGAGGAAAAATGACCTAGGATTTTTTGAAGAACAGAAATTCATATCATGTTTTCTTAAATATATATTTAATATAATAATATGGTTAATGAATCTTATATATAAAAAAGATTGGATTGGCTTCAAAATTTAATTTTGTGCTCTTTTATTTAAGTTTATTTCTTTTAGTTTCCGGTTTTGTTTTGAATTATTTGATTTCAATGTTTGGATTTACTTCAATTTTATCTTTTAAATTTAAGATATTATTGAAAATATATCAAATTAATTATATATTTGTATATTTATGTCAAATTAAAGTATGTAAAACTGATATAATATTCATATATTTATTGAATATTATCGCCTAAAAATACATAGAGGGAGAGGAAAAATGACCTAGGATTTTCTTAAGGACAGAAATTCATGTTAGTATTATTAAATACATCTGAAATGACCGGTACATTTCGTTTCTATTAAAAAACAGAATAAACCAGAGTAAATTTTATCTCGTTTAAATATCATCTGTTCCAGAAATTCACTCAAATTCTGCCAGGAACTTCCATTCTACTCGTTCCGTTCCGGCCAAATAATCTTTTTTTATTTGATGATGATATTCTCATAATATATATATATATATATATATATATATCATTGTTTCAATATTTTTTTAAGATGTAAACTTGGTTTTTTTTAGTTAAATTATATTTTTATCAATTTCTCATGTTATCATGTTCCTGCTTACCAGATGAACAAGTGCATAAATTAGCTCCAAAACCAAATAGCCCGCAAGAAACAGCTGAACCACGATTCCCTTTTGCTTGAACCACCCGAATCCAACCATTACTAGATCGAGTCCATGCAATTCCATTTCGCCAGGACCACAAGTAGGATTTTGTACAAGAGACATCAGCTCAATCCTCTTGTCAAAGCTAACAGAAGTGAAACAATTCCATTTATTATTGGTCACCAAATTCTTACAAATGGAACTGGCTCTCCAGCATCTGCGGAAAACATCCTCTTCATTAGGACACTTGTAGCAGCATGGAGATTCGGCAATACGTCTATCGAATCGCAGACTATTTGTCATAAGTCTAGCATTAGCCATGGCCAAGATGATTCTTTTGAGCAAATACAATGGTAGGAGATATTTTTAAAAGACAAATGATAGAAATGACTCTTTGAATAGTGTATAAATGACTCTTTGGCTCATGTGGTCTCCAATGGTAAGAGCCATTTTTAAAAGTCATTTTTTTCATCTTCTTTTAAATAAAATTCAATTACTTTGTATATAGTGTAATTATACAATTCATTACATAATTAATATGAGTAAGTTATATAATTAAATATTTGTTTTTGAGAAACCCGCCAACAATAAAATTATTTTTTAAAAATAAAAAAATGAATTTAATTATACTTAAAAGATCCAGAATATTTGAAATTTTAAATTTTAAACTGTTGAAAAAACCTGCCAAAATTGAGATACTTATTTGGGAACGATTATTCAAGTTTCCTCCATTCTTGACAAAGTACGAATGTACTCGAGCCCCAAATTGTCTTGTTTGTTGATCAACTCCTGTGATTGGATCTTTGCTAGTATTTAACCACGCAGATACAAGTAAACAATCTTCTTCAAGCGAGAAGTTTTTACTTCTTTGTGATTTTTTTAGTAATATGAACATTAGGATCACTTTGTTGACAAACAATATAATCAGACTCACTTATAAGAAAGTCAGTGAATGAATTTGGCAAATTTGAGTCCATCTGCATAAAAAATATATTGTGTTAATTAAGCTAATTGATAAAAAAAAATTTAATTTTTCAATTTCGCATACTTATTTTTTTACTAAATATTATTCTTAATTACCCTTTTTTTCTTTTAAATAGTATTATTAATTACCTCCACAACAATTCTAAAAACTAAATTTACAAGTTCTTAAATTTAACTGTAAATTTAAAACATGTAATTAAGCTAATTGCTCTAAAAATTCGTAATTTATCAATTTCACAAAATTATTATTTTTACAAAATATTATTAATATTCACCATTTTTCAATATTACTAATTATTATTTTTACTAAATATTATTATTAACTACTTATTTTTTTCCTAAACATTTACCACCCTCAACCCGAAACTCTACTTCATTTTGCGTCGCACCCCGTTTTTCATCTCATAAGCTCTCGCCTCCTCCTCCTTCAACCACTGCCAACTCTCTCTTCTTCCTCTCCTATCCTTATGTTTCTTCAAAATCCACACCATGTCCCTTCATTAACCTCTCTTACACAACCCAAGAAGATTCTCCTTTCAAAACCTCTCAAAATCCCACCTTTTGCCCCCTCCCTGGGGCTTCATATCATTTTCGATTTTTTGCAAAAAAATCCATCGTTGAAGAAGAAATCAAAGATTCCTATTTTTTGAAGATTTGACACGAAGTGAAGATGCAGTTTGTTGGATTTGTGGTGTTTTCTATGATTTTTCTTGATTGAGTTTGCTGTAAAATATATTTCTTTTTGCAATTTTTCAATTCATTGTTTTGCTGTGTTGATGTTGGTTTTTATTTGTACAATGCCAACGATCAGATTTCTACAACGATCGGAATTTTCTCTTTTGGCTCCCCGACTGATATCTGTAGGAATGACTCTTGAAAATGGAAAAAACATTTTACCTCTTCATTTGCTCTTTCCATTGAAGAGATAAACTTAAAAAAAATCATTTTTTTTTTTTAAATATGTCTTGCCTCCTCTAATGGCTAGTTGGCTAGTCTCGTTGGACTTCACTAGCTAGGGCCATCCCACTTCCAAGCCATTGACCAAATCTTATATAAGGAAAGTAATTCAGTCTCCACGAATTACTCATCCTACAGCATTTGCTCCTCCACAAAATCCTCAGTCAGCAGATTCAAATCTTCATGTTCAAATTTGAATATTTTGTACAACTCGTTTTTTTAATTAATAGAATAGCAGAAATCAAGGCTTAACAAAAGCTTGTACATCTTGTATTTATACCTGCAAATGTAATTGAGAATGTGTGTTGAAAATAATAAAATTACTGTTGCTCTTCTTTCTCTTTATGGTATCAAAGCGCACACTGCTCCAACGAGTTACTCTTTGATCCTCCTTTTTTTTTTCTTCTCCCTTTATCCGCACCAGAAATGGCCCCCTCAATTCCTTCTCCCATTGCTATCAATGCTACTCAGCAGATCACCACCAAACTCACACCAACCAATTATCCCTCTTGGCATGCCTAGTTTGAGTCCCTCCTTCTCGGTTACAACCTATATGGTTATATCGATGGCACACTCACATGTCCCTCATCTTCAGACCCTACTGCAGCACCTACTGCTGTATATATTACCTGGTTTCGTCAAGACAAGTTAATCTTGAATGCTATTCTTACTTCGGTATCTGATTCTGTGATACCCTTTATAGCTGCATCCAAAACATCAACTCAAGCCTGGAACAAACTGACCAAGCTATATGCCAGTCGTTCCAGAACAAGAGTTATGCAACTCAAGGAGGACCTCACCCTCATTCAGCGTGCAACACGCACTGTCACAGAATTTCTATATTCTGTCAAGGCTATTGCAGACGAGCTTGCTCTCATTGATGCACCACTGTCTGCTGATGATGTTACTCTCTATGTTCTCAATGGTCTAGGACCTGAATATAGAGAAATAATAGCCCCCATTCGCACACGCGAAACTTCATTATCCTTTGAAGAACTTCATGACCTTCTAATTGGTCATGAATCCTATCTCAAACGACTGGACATTAATTCCCCCTCCCTGGTTGTTACTGCACACAACACACAATGTAGAGAGTTGTGCTTTCAAAAGAAGCAACCATGGTCATCCCCAAACACAACCCATTCTACCCCACACAGATATGACAACAAATCCCAGCCTCGCAATTTCAGACAACAAAGATACACCCCAAAATGCCAATTCTGTGATCAACTTGGTCATGTTGCCAAATACTGTCCTCAGCTACAAACCAAGAAAGCCACGACCAACTACACCACTGCCTCTCCTAATTCAGATCAATGTTGGCTCATAGACTCTGCAGCTTCCCATAATATCACCTCTCAAGTATCAAATCTCCACCTGCACTCTGAATATGATGGCACAGACGAGGTGCAGATCAGAGATGGCTCAGGTTTGAAAATTACTCATTCAGGTTCCCTTACTCTTCCCTTTCCAAATCGTTCTTTTCAACTTCAAGATACTCTCTGTGTTCCATCTATAAATCAAAACCTGATCTCAGTCCATAATTTTACAAAACACAATAATGTGTTTCTTGAACTTCACCCCTCTTGTTTCATTGTTAAGGATCAGGGGACGAGAGAAACTCTTCTTCAAGGACCATGTGAGAATGGCGTTTATCCTCTACCGCAGCTACCAGCACCCAATCCAATTGCTATGGTTCATGAGCGAACATCAATAAATGGATGGCACCAACGTTTGGGTCATCCTTCCCCAAAAGTTGTAGCCCGAATGATCACCTCCTTAACACTTCCTGTTTCCAACAATTCCCTTAAATCTCATGTGTGTGATTCCTGTTCAATTAATAAATCCCATCGTTTGCCTTTTCATAAACATGGCATGCATAGCTCTGCACCTTTTGATTTAATTTACAGCGATGTCTGGGGACCAGCACCTCAAACCAGCATTCAAGGGCACAAATATTATGTGATCTTCATTGATCACTTCACAAAATATGTCTGGTTCTTTCCATTACGCAACAAATCTGATGTCAAAATCATTTTTCCACAATTTCATAAAATGATACAAACTCGGTTTGACACTAATATCAAAGGTCTCTATTCTGATAATGGGGGAGAATTTGTTGCACTTCAACCCTTCCTCACTCTTCACGGCATAAGCCACCATACAACAGCCCCACATACTCCCCAACAAAACGGTGTTTCAGAGCGCCGCCATAGACATATTGTTGAAACAGGAAACACACTTCTCACTCATTCTCATCTCCCTTCCCAATTTTGGTCCTATGCATTTGCCACGACAACTTACCTCATTAATAGATTGCCATCACCCATTCTTCATCAGAATTCCCCCTTTCAAACACTGTTTAAAGGAACACCAAATTACCTCAAACTTCGATCATTTGGCTGCATGTGTTTTCCTTGGCTGAAGCCTTATAACACACAAAAATTCCAACCCAAATCTGTTCCCTGCGTGTTCCTTGGATACTCTACCACACAAAGTGCTTACCTTTGCTTCCACATACCAACTCAACGTTTATATGTCTAAAGACATGTAATGTTTGATGAAAGTGTCTATCCCATGAAAGACAACTCCTACCAATCTCCTCCTATTTCCCCTATACAACCTGCACCCACTCTCTGCAGACGATCTGCTGCAACTTGAACCAATAGCCAGTCACGATCCACCTGCACCAGTCTCCATTGTCCCTCAAGAAGAGATCTCTCTCCCTGCATCCAGCTCAAATACAACACCACCTATCCCCACGGTTCAGGTAAATCCTCCAGCCCCTATTGTTCCTCAAAGACAGCATCGTATGACCACTCGGTCAATGAATAATATTTTTGTTCCCAAGCAATTTCATGCCACCACCACACACTCTTTATCTGATGCAACTGAACCGACATGTGTAAGTCAAGCACTTAAAAATCCACTTTGGCGTAAAGCCATGACTGAAGAGATCAATGCCCTACTCAATCATGGAACTTGGGAACTTGTTCCTCCTACAACTCATCAAAACCTTGTAGGCTGTAAGTTTGTGTTTCGAACAAAAAGAAACTCTGATGGATCAATTAGCAGGTACAAAGCTAGACTCGTCGCCAAAGGTTTCCACCAGCGACCAGGCATTGACCACTCCCAAACCTTCAGTCCAGTCGTCAAACCAGCAACTATTCGCCTAATTCTCTCTATTGCAGTCATGAGAGGCTGGTCACTTCGACAACTTGACATCAACAATGCTTTCCTTCATGGCAATCTGGAAGAGACAGTGTTCATGCATCAACCCCCAGGCTTTAAAGACCCTTCCAGACCAGATTTTGTTTGTAAACTAAACCGCAACATCTATGGCCTAAAACAGGCACCACGCTAGTGGTACAAAGCTCTTCGGGATGCTCTTCTTCAGATTGGTTTTGTTCACTCGGCCACGGACACCTCTCTATTCATATATGCTACTGACAGTACTCTATGTTATTGTCTTATTTACGTTGATGACATTATAATTACAGGTAATGTTTCAACCTTTATCACTGGTGTAATCAACCAACTTAGTCGCACCTTCTCTGTCAAAGACATGGGCGAGCTACACTTCTTTCTCGGTATTGAAGTAGTTCCCACAGCCAAAGGCTTGTTTCTCTCACAGCACCAGTACATCCAAGACTTACTCTCCAAGCACTCTATGGACATGGCCAAAGAAGTTCACACTCCTATGTCTACCAGCACCCCATTAATGTTGAAATCTGGAAAGTATGATTCCGACACTGCACGAGATTACAAGTCGAAGGAGATGATCACAAAGCTGAAGGAGATGAAGAATTGAAGCATTGAAGACATTGTAATCACGTTTATTATGTTCTGTTCTTAATTCATTTTTGTAATAGTCAAGTAGTCAAAATTTGATAGGAATTGACTTTGTCGTATGTTGACTTAGTCTTCTCTAAATTCTTGAATTATAGCCGTTGTATTGTTTTGATGCTTATAAATAAAGTTTATGGGATGGCAGTAACCATACGAATCTATTCTGCCAATGTTTGTTTGTTCTTTCTGTCCAAATTGACAAAAATCCTGAGTTCATATTTTCTGGAAATTTTCCTCCCCAGTTCTTGATCTCTACAGTAACCGTTCTTCAGAAATTTTACAACTTGTCCGTACAGATTTGAACAGTACTTGTTCATATCTGAAATCTGAGTTTTTCTTCAGAATTTCAATATGGTATCAGAGCAGAATAGGTCTTAGAAAGGGATTTGTTTCTAAACACGAGTGAATCAAAAAGTGAGCTTGTTCAAGATTAAAGAAAATCTTGAAAGGGAAAACAGAGGTTTTTTCCAGAAAAATTAAGTGTTCTTCAAAATCAAGAAATCAGTCTTTCTTTGATTTGTTCTCAACAAAAAGGGTAATCAATTGACTGTGATTATCAGTTGATATCCTTGTTCTTTGTTCTGTAAAAGAAAATCATCAAGAAAGAAAGAAATCCGAAGCTGACAAGAATGGACTCCTCATTCTCATCCAAATCACCAGTCTTCACAGGCACCAACTATGGTGTTTGGGCTGTGAAGATGACCACATACCTTAGAGCCTTTGACTTGTGGGAAGTAGTGGAAACAAACAAGGATCCAACACCCTTGAGCAACAATCCTACAGTAGCTCAGATTAAATACTTTAACGAAGAGAAGGCCAAGAAATTCAAGGCACTCACATGCATACACAATGCAGTGAGTGAGGAGATCTTTACCAGAATTATGGCATGTGAGAGTGCAAAAGAGGCATGGGAAAAATTAAAGGCAGAGTTTCAAGGAGACGAAAAATCTAGAAGAATGCAGATTTTGACCTTGAAGAGACAATTTGAAGGTTTAAGAATGAAGGAAACTGACACTGTCAAAGAGTTTTCTTCAAACATATCCAAGATTGTTAATCAAATGACACTACTTGGGGAAGAAATCCAAGAGTCCAGAGTAGTGGAAAAAGTACTGGTCAGCTTGCCAGAAAAATTTGAAACAAAAATATGCTCTTTAGAAGACTCAAAGGACTTCACCTCAATGAGTCTTCAAGAATTGATCAATGCCTTGCAGGCTGTGGAACAAAGGCAGGCATTCAGACAGGAGCATACAAGTGAAGAAGCCTTTGTTGTTGGATTAAAAGGCAAGACAAAATATCGAATTCCTGAATTCCCGGAATTCACGAGTGTTCTTCGAGAACCCGGAAAATAGAGCAAAATCTGGTAAACCTTGGCGGAATAAAAGTCGCGAGAACAACCAATATCATGCCAACAAATTCAACTCAAAAGGAAAAGAAAAGAGAGAACAATTTCCCACATGTAGATACTGCCAAAAGACAAATCACTTGGAGTCTTGGTGTTGGCTGAAAAATGCTCAGTGCAGGAAGTGTAAGCAATACGGCCACATTGAGAAATTTTGCAAAAACAACACTACAAGCCAAGCTCATAGTGCTGAAGTGGAGGAGCCTAAAGAAGAACTTCTATTCACAGCCACTGAAACACACCAATGCAGCAAAACAGAGGTAAGTAATCTAACTTGGTTAATTGATAGTGGATGTTCAAACCACATGTCTGCTGAATTGAGCTTGTTTGAAAATCTTGATGCAAACTATAAATCTAGGGTCAAAGTAGCTAATGGGCAGTATGTAGGTGTTGAGGGTAAAGGTGAGGTTAAAATTGACACACTAGCTAGAATAAAGAAGTTTGAAAACATTCTATATGTTCCTGAAATAGATCAAAACCTCATTAGTGTAGGCCAACTACTTGAGGAGAAGTTCTCATTATTATTCTTAAATGGCATCTGCACGATCAAGGATGATCAAGGTGTCATCCTATTCACTGCAAAAATGACCAATAGATGCTTTAGTATAGAAAACCAATCAGAACACATAGGCATGAACACAAGCACACCTGATAATTCTGTTTTATGGCATAAACGTATGGGACATGTTAATTATGTGTCCCTAAAAAAAATGGCAGAATTAAAACTAGTAGAGGGACTACCAACCATACATGAACTCAATGGGGTTTGTGAAGCATGTCAACTGGGAAAACAGGCTAGAATTAAGTTCAACAAATCTTCAAATAGGTCTGTTAGCAAACTACAACTGGTGCACTCAGATGTATGTGGTCCAATGCACAATGAATCCCTTAATGGTGCTAGATATTTTGTGCTTTTTATAGATGACTTTAGCAGGTATAGCTGGGTGTATTTTCTCAAAAATAAAAGTGATGTATTTGAGATTTTTCTGAAATTTAAGGCAGCAGTTGAAAAAGAGTCAAACTGCTCCTTGAAAATTTTTAGAACAGACAATGGGGGGGGAATTTACCTCCCATAAATTCAAGGAATATCTTGCTAAAGAAGGTATTAAACATCAGCTCACTGTCCCCTACACCCCACAACAAAATGGGGTGTGTGAGAGAAGAAATAGGACTCTCATGGAGATGGCAAGATGCCTTCTCTATGAGAAGAAATTGCCCCTAAAGTTTTGGGCAGAGGCTGTCAACACAGCCTCTTATATTCTGAATAGGTTAAGCTCGAGATCAATAGGGGACACAACCCCTTTTGAAGAATGGTTTGAAGCTAAACCAAAATTAGACCATTTAAAAATCTTTGGAAGTCCCTGTTATGTATTGCAACCAGACTTTAAAAGAAAGAAATTAGAACAGAAGGCTGAAATAGGAATCCTCATAGGATATAGCTCAAACACAAATGGATATAAAGTGTTTGACTTAAAATCAAACTCAGCCATAATAGCAAGAAATATAAAAGTGGCTGAAGAACAAACCTGGAATTGGGAAACAGAAAAACTAGTTGAAGACAGTTTGAATCATTAGATGAACCGAATCTTCAATCGAACTCGATGATTAATCGATTGGAGATATAGATAACATAGAAGAAATTCTAGATGAAGATGAAGATCAACCAGTAAGGGGAATTAGGTCCCTAAGTGACATCTACAATAGGTGCAATTTAGCCACCACTGAACCCACGAATATAGAAGAAGCAATGGGGTCTAAACCGTGGGTGGCAGCAATGAAAGAAGAATTAAATATGATAGAGAAAAATCAGACTTGGACCTTAGTTGACAGACCTAAACACAGAAAAGTAATAGGTGTTAGGTGGATATTCAAAACTAAATTGAATCCTGATGGGAGTTTAAACAAAAATAAAGCTAGATTGGTAGTCAAAGGCTATGCACAAGAGCAAGGCATTGACTACCAAGACACATTTGCACCTGTCTCTAGAATGGATACCATTAAGTTGTTGCTCATGTTAGCCTCTCAAAAGGGATGGTTGGTTTGGCAAATGGATGTCAAATCTGCCTTCCTAAATGGTACATTAGCTGAAGAAATATATGTGGAACAACCACAAGGATTTGAGGATGAATCAAACTTGAACAAAGTCTACTTATTAAAGAAGGCTTTGTATGGACTAAAACAAGCTCCTAGAGCTTGGTATAGCAAGTTGGATGAATATCTAACAAGTCTAGGATTTGAGAAAAGTTTAAATGAGGCCACCTTATATGTTAAGAAAGTTGGGGATCAAATCTTAATAATATCAGTTTATGTTGATGATTTGCTAATTACGGGTAACAATGAGCAGTTTATAGGTGAATTCAAGGAAAACATGAAAAACAAATTTGAAATGAATGATCTAGGTTTATTAGCACACTTTCTAGGAATGGAAATTGCTCAAACTAAGAAAGGGTGCTTTGTGTGCCAAAAACAATTCATAAGTAAATTGCTTAACAGGTTTGCAATGGAAAATTGCAAACCTGTCAGCACACCTATGGTGCTGGGAATGAAATTGATGAAAATAGATGGGTCACCAAGTGCAGATGGAAGGATTTTTAGAAGTCTAATTGGGAGTCTGTTATACTTGTCTTCAACACGTCCAGACATTGTATTTACAGTAAATTATCTCTCAAGATTCATGCAAAACCCCACTCAAATACACTACACAGCTGCAAAAAGAGTTTTAAGATACTTGAAAGGAACAATGGACTTAGGAGTGTATTTTAGCAACATAAACACAGTGAATTTAAAAGGTTTTTGTGATAGTGATTGGGCTGGGAGTGATGAAGAAATGGTAAGTGCCTCAGGATATTGTTTTACAATAGGTGAGTGTATCTTCTGCTGGAATTCTAAGAAGCAACAAGTTGTTGCACACTCTACGGCAGAGGCAGAGTATATCTCTGCATATGTAGCTGCCAATCAGTTGGTTTGGCTAAGAAAGGTTCTAAAAGATTTAGATTGTGAACAAATAAAACCTACTGATCTTTTCTGTGATAACATGTCAGCTATAGCTATCTCAAAAAATTCAGTGTTCCATGATAGAACAAAGCACATGAAAATTAAGTTTCATGCTCTTCGGCAATTCCAACAAGAAGGTGAGTTGATCATGAAGTATTGTAGTACTAATGAGCAACTAGCAGATTTGTTTACCAAGTCACTAGCAAAAGAAAGATTTGTGGAGCTCAGAAACATGGTAGGAATGCGCACTTCGAGAATCAAGGGGAATGTTGAAATCTGGAAAGTATGATTCCGGACACTGCACAGGATTACAAGCTGAAGGAGATGATCACAAAGCTGAAGGAGATGAAGAATTGAAGCATTGAAGACATTGTAATCACGTTTATTATGTTCTGTTCTTAATTCATTTTTGTAATAGTCAAGTAGTCAAAATTTGATAGGAATTGACTTTGTCGTATGTTGACTTAGTCTTCTCTAAATTCTTGAATTATAGCCGTTGTATTGTTTTGATGCTTATAAATAAAGTTTATGGGATGGCAGTAACCATACGAATCTATTCTACCAATGTTTGTTTGTTCTTTCTGTCCAAATTGACAAAAATCCTGAGTTCATATTTTCTGGAAATTTTCCTCCCCAGTTCTTGATCTCTACAGTAACCATTCTTCGAATTTTTACAACTTGTCCATACAGATTTGAGCAAGTACTTGTTCATATCTCGAAATCTGAAGTTTTTCTTTAGAATTTCAATAATTAATTCTAGCAGATGGCTCACCTCCCACAGATAGCACAACCTACAGAAGTCTAATTGGGGCGCTGCAATATCTTGGATTAACAAGATCGGACATTGCTTTTGCAGTTAATAGGCTCTCCCAATTCATGCACAAGCCGACAGAGTGTCACTGGATTGCAACAAAAAGAATCCTCCGATATCTCAAACAAACAATGCTCCATGGAATTCTCATTCAGAACAGCAGCCCCCTCAACCTACACACCTTCGTTGATGGAGACTGGGCTGCCAACACAGACACAAGAATTTCCACCACGGCATTTATCACTTTTCTTGGCTCTAATCCTATCTCTTGGTCTGCACGCAAACAGAGAGCTGTCTCACGTTCATCCACTGAAACAATATGGCTTCACTCATTACTCAAAGAACTTGGTCTCCAGCTGCCCCATGCTCCCAAGATTTTTTGTGATAACATTGGCGCCACTCATTTCAGCTTAAATCCAGTGGAACACACTCGCATGAAACATATTGACATTGACATCCTATTTGTTCGCGATCTTGTTCAAAAAAATCGCATTACTGTCAATCATGTACACAGCTTGGATCAACTTGCCGATTTACTTACAAAGCCTCTTCCACGCCAGCGTTTTCATACCTTACGGTCCAAGATTGGTGTCACCGATGGTACCTCCATCTTGCGGGGGCATATAAGGAAAGTAATTCAGTCTCCACGAATTACTCATCCTACAACATCTGCTCCTCCACAAAATCCTCAGTCAGCAGATTCAAATCTTCATTTTCAAATTTGAATATTTTGTACAGCTCGTTTTTTTAATTAATAGAATAGCAGAAATCAAGGCTTAACAAAAGCTTGTACATCTTGTATTTATACCTGCAAATGTAATTGAGAATGTGTGTTGAAAATAATAAAATTACTGCTGCTCTTCTTTCTCTTTATCTTATACCTAAGTGATAGTTAGTCTACGGGTGAAACAACGCGTACCGCAGGAGAAGTAGCACGCACTTTGATGCTAGTTTCTTCGAAATTGCTTTGAGGTCTGTTGAGGGAAGACTTTTGCACTCTTTCCTTGATTTAAAACTTGGTCAAATATTGAAGCTCTTAGAAATTGCTGGTGAGCTGCCTTTTACGATTATGAGGGAACATCTTTTTGAAAGGAAAAATGGTTTTACATTGGATCACGCCATTAGATTACTACTTTAACGAAGGCTACTAGCAATTTACAGAAGCACACCTTACAAAGAACTGAAGGAAATCGCAAAAACATAATTTCAAATAAAAGGTTCGTCTGCATTCTTGGAGAGCAATCATTATCAGAAAACAATGGCTACCCAAGCCAGTTCAAGTTGATTTCCTTATGGACCCTTATCGTCAGAGATGGAAGGCAGGGTTTGAAACGCCCCCATGACATGGCAGTTTCTTCATCGCCTATAACTTCTTTTAGGTGGAAAAGATTCATAACTGATGATGGCAATTCACAACTTGAGCACTCTATCATGTAGAGCTTTCTCAGATTATGCAACTGACCAATCTGTTCTGGCAACTCCGTTACACTTAAGCAGTCGGACAAGTCAAGAATCTGCAACTTTTGAAGTCCTCCGATTGTGCCTGGTAACTCGGTCAATTCAATGCAGGAGTTGAGTCTTAGGACCTCCAAATCAAGTAGATTTCCCATGTCTTCGGGAAGTGCCAAAAGCTTATGGCAATTTGTGATACTTAGTTTTCTTAGCCGGACAAGATCACAGAATCCAGTTGGCAATTCCTCCAGATCGTTGCAGTAGTCAATGGTGAGGTCGACTAACTTTGGGAATGCATCCGAAATCTTATTGGTAGATTTATTAAAAGCTTGACCAATATTGCACATGACCAGGGACATCTTCTCTAGCTTCCTCCATTTCATTGAAGTCAAGAAAAGGGATGGAATGGAAACCTTTTCCAGTCTTATTCTCTTTAGATTTGATAAAGAACCAAGAAGTGGGAAATTGCTGACTTCAGCTGGAACGAACCCATAATTGTCAAGTACTAAAACTTTTAGCTTATTCATTCCTACTATGAACTCAGGCAACGAGTATTTCCCTGTCTGAAAATTCAGAAGTAAGACCTCAACTTCCGGCGCTTGCATTGAGGGCCAACTTGATGAGAATGTTTCATCTGCAAACAAGGTGATGAAAATACAAAAGTATTAAAAACTTGCTGTGTATGTTTGGTGGGCGCGCGAATGCATGTGTGCAGAGGCCAGACTCTCTTTGCATTAAGATAAATTACCTGTTGAGATAGAAAAGAGTTTCGCCCGGATTGATAGCTCATTTTCTTCCGTCAACCACTCAGGGATTTTATTTTCATTTATCTCCAGAATTACTCGTTTCCTCTGCTCAATGCCTTTTGAGTTGCTTTCACGGATGGCCAGCTCCCTGAGCAGGTCATGCTGCGTGACAAAATGCTCATTATAGGAGCCATCATCTTCGTTTGCATCTTTCCTGGTGAATCACAGAAGTTTATTGCAAGTTAATTGAAATGAATGACATAGAAGGAGTTCTAATGACCATCAAAAGTTGCGATCATAACAGTTGAAGCTGGTCATCCATCAGCGAAACCCAGAAAGATAAGTTGGTACTGGTTTTGTTATGATATTTCAATGATTTTGTACTAATATTTCCAGGATAACTCATTATATATATATATAAAGGTCCATGTAGTCGAAGGATCCATATGATATTCATAGAATCGATGTTTGATGGGAAGATTCCACATACTATAAATAGAACAGATACCCTGTCCGCGAGAATCTCAATAGGGTTCATAGCTATCGTACCTTGTAACTAAAACTTCAATCAGATTCCTATCAGAGAGTTCGTGGAGATTAACAATGGCGTCGTCTTCATCTAGGTTATACAATTCTGCCCACATATCAATAAGGGTAGTGGCAGGAATCCTCTGGTCTTCAGGGAATGAACCAAGGTCCATGAAACATTCCTTGGCTACTACGTTATCATTCAAGGCTTCCACACTGCTTTGAAGGCAATCGAGAACTTCATGCTCGGTAAGAATAGAAGCAGCTTTAGAGCATTCCCTAAGTCTCTTTCGCCATTCTGCTGCAGACTTCCGGCACAAAGATTTTCCAACCACTGAAATGACTAGAGGAAATCCCCTGCAGCATTTTACCATCTGCAATTCAGTCCCATCAGAAAAATCAGTCATTCCGTGCAGGTTGGTGGGCAGCAACAAACTAAAAATAAAGTTGCATTGTGTAACCACATCGATTGTTTCTGAAAGGTTTAAAATGGATGTTTTTCTTTTCTTTTCTATATTTGAACGTCTGATAGCACTTGATAAGACAACACATAACTAAGCACAGGTTCATGCTAATTCAGAGTGTCAAAATATTGGACACAGAATATTTGTTCACTAAATTGTATTTATGTAGAAGGTGAAAACCAAATAAAAATGAGCCAATAAGCATTTATAAATTGCAGACTGATAAATCACCTCCTCTAGAGTTTGTTGATCTGGAGCATATGACTGCTGATCCCGTGGTAATGCCAATTTCTGAAAAAGAGTCACGGCATCTGCAGGATTCAATGGTTTCAATTTATATGTGGATCCAAAACTTGGAAATTCATATCTTGATGTCACCAAAATCTTGTAATTTTCCAGTCGGAACTTGAGCTTGTGAAGAATAGATTCCGATCCAGGCCAAACATCATCAAGGACCAATAACAGTGGATCTGGTCCTGTCTGCTTGAACAAACGTTCCAAATGGTTAACTGCATCTTCTTCACTTTGAAAATCAGGCAAATGGTGTTCTTTATGCTGGAATATATTCTTCACAATTACCATCAGGTTTCGCAGCTTTGGAACGTTGAGAAAGAAGATGTTGCTCTTGAATTTATCTGAAAGTCGGAAAAGAAGAAAGCTGTAACGCAATTTCTTCAGATATTCTTACGTTTCACATATACTACAGGAGCCTACATGTGGAACTCCAAATTATAATCCACAGAAAAACTAAAAGCAAAATATGGGAATTGCTTCATTTACTCTGCTAAAGAGTTCCAAGTAATGAACTGTGTCTATAATATTATACATAGATTCATGAACCAATACATTTTCTTATTTCAATCAATAAAAGACCAACAATTCAACAAGAGAATGTACAGGAATCTCTATAGAGATTCGAATCAGACAAGAAAAACAAAAAGGAAGACAGCAGCAATTTGCCTCTGACACTAACAGAGCCAGGAAATAGATGTACCTGACAATTACCCTGAAGAGCAGAAAACATAATGAAACCTATTCTGTTGGCAAAATTGTTTGCCTAACATGATTATAGCACCTGTATAATAACTAAAACACTCTTTTACCATAAAAAATGGATACAAATAGCCGGACGAAAAATAAGCAGAAGAGGTAGAAGGACAAGAGGAGGTAGTCGAAAGAACTCTCAAGTAGTAAATGTGTACCTTTAACATCCTCAAGCTGACAAAGTGCTGTAGCCAGTGTTGTCTTTCCACATCCTCCGGGAGCCGATATCACAATATGCTGTGATGTCTCATCTTTAAGCAGCTTTATACTCAATTCACTCAATGGAATCTCGAATCCAACAGGATCCACTTTCAGTAGAGGAGGTGAGCATACACCAGCTAAACGAATATTACTATTGATTGAATCCACTCTATCAACATTGCTTAGAGCCGTCCTTAGCTTCCCCATTTCATCCCTTAACTGTTCTACTCCAAAAGAAACTTGATTACCTAGCTGTTTTACTCCAATAGCAACATTATTCACAGCAGCCAAAGTCCAATCTTGTTTAACCTTAATCTCTGTTGTATCTGCTACTCCCTGAAATTGCAAAACAATGTTAATATGATCACGAATACCCTTTTCTAATTTGAGAAGTTTCTTATTATAAATAGGCCTCTTCAAACAGTTGTATTTGTGGATTTTTGAGCATTTTAGGACTAAATCTTTGGCGTCTGACATCAATCCTTGGAGTCTTTCGAGTTGCTTTGGCTGATCCAGTTCTCCGTTGAGAGATTCTATTCTCTTGACATTTGGAGCCATTTGTTCCAATATCTTCTGTAGACGCTCCAAGCTTGGCTTGAACTGGGAGTTGTTTTTCTGTACTTCTAAAACCAACTTTAAAAATTCACCAAAAAGCAACTCGAATCCAGCCCCAGCAAGTGCCGATACCGCAACTTGACTTGCCATGGCTTCTTTTTCAGAAAGAAAAACCAGCTAATTTTAGCACAGCAACTAGTGAGGATCTGAAGTGAAGAGGAAAATGGGTTCCGGGCTGCTTTGGTTGATGGAAATCTTTTCCGGGAACTTGATTTCCCCTTCCTGTTTTCTTTCTTGAGAAACAATGTAAAGCGTCATTATATGCTTGATGTCTTGTGTTGAAGATTTGTAGAGTGTGTGGACTTGAGAGGATTGACTTCTCAACCTTAGATTATTTCTGAAACACCCTCTTAGACTACAATCACAGATATCACCTTCGTAGCTAATGGCTCTGGTGGTACTGGTTGAAGACTTGAAGTCTTCCAATAGCTAAAAGACTTAAGATAGTGTTTTATTTTAATGAATTTGTATTGTGTTTTAAAGGAATATTTAAAGTATATTTTATTTGTAATTTGAAGTTTTTTTAAACTTTCTAATATTGATACATACCTTGATGCTGAATGAAATTAAAAAAAAAAAAACCCTGCTACCGTCAAGTCAACGGTTGAGACAGACGGGGCCATCAGCCATGGTAAGGCTGACGGTAGTTTGCAATAAGGAATTTCATGGCAGCTTCCTCCTCAGTGCATTGAACTTTCAGGCTCTAGATCTAGCATAAAGTTATGCTAGCTAGTAGATTTCTAGGAAACAAAGTTCACCAAAAGAATGGCCGTCCAATAAATAAAAAAAATGACGAATGTGGAGCTTTGTTCTTATTTGAGCCCGTCAATGTCATAATAAATAAATAAGTAATTGTACAAAACAAAATAAGAATTAGGTTAAACCGAGTACATGTCCTCTTTTTTATTGGGAATCCTAATAGTTGCCCCAAAAGAAAATACATAAGAGCAAAATATGAAGTGGGTTAAACGTCCTCTAATTATCTTCTCTGATTTCAATCCTAGAAGTATATTTTATTAGATTTTCTCCCCTTTAAATAAATATATCTTATGCAACTCGGGTTTTTCTTCAAAACTCACCCAAAAATTATAAATGACATGAATAAATTCATATTTCATCTATTTAATATTTTTGTTTTAGAAATTTGAATCATATATATTGTATAGCATATTCAAGATTTATTTATATTAGATTTGAAATAAAGATGTGTGTGTGAAGTTTTGAGAGGTCATATATATACAATGAAGGAGGTTATTTTACTTTTATTTTATTTTTATTTCCATGCATTTTTCTTTCATTAAATGCTTTTTTTAGCCTTTTTCTTTCAATATTTCTTTCAATACCTTATTTATTTTTATTAGTCATTATAATTTATCTTAATTGAAACTAATTATGGCAGTTACAAACAAACAAACATGCAACTATTTGATTGATAATCAATTTATCAATATTTATTTTTTATTCTCATATCATTAAATAAAAAATATTTGTTTTTAGTCTAGTGGGGTCCATGATTCGGGTTATAGACTTTGGTAATTATTCCTATATTTTATATCCTACTTTAGTGATGTTTTTTTAGTTCCAATTTTAATAAATAATGAGAATTCACATATTTTTAATTAAAAAATGAAAATTGTACATGCAATTTTCGTAAAGGTAGCAAGGGCAAAAACATTATAGCGTGATTATCATTTCTCTGTTTATTTTTTTATTGATCCTATAAAGTCGAAGAATGATTTTTTTAGAAATATCATTGTGAATATTTTTAATAATCATAATAATCAATTCACAATTTAATTATATTGAAAGAATAAAGGGTGTAATTGATTTAAATCCAAACTAGCTATTAATCTATAATAAACTATGAAAAGCTTAAGAGATTTTGAAATTCATTTTTCTTTACTCTTTATCTTGAACGAAACAAATAACAATACTGATGGATGAATGTTTGCAGCATAAACATTTTCTAGTCCTCAAGCGTCATGGCGTGGTGACAGAAGACTTGTGATCTGCATAATAGGTCTCAAATTGCGTGGTGACAGAAGACTTGTGATCTGCATAATAGGTCTCTAATTTAAGTCAGGGTGTGCACTCTTTGTAAGAGTATGGGATAATTAAGATTTTACTTGCTCATTTGGTCCCACAAAATCCACTTTTCAAAAGATGTGGTTTCCTCGCATAAAAAAAAAAGTAAATATTTTCTAGTTTACAACATAAAACTTCATATATTTTTAAAAACAAAATAATACTGCAAAAACAAACAAACTAATAGATTAATGTTTGTTTTTATTATATTGGTATTGTGTTTGAAAGGATTTCTTAAAGTATATTTAAATAGTAATTTGATGATTTTTTCAAAAAACATTAAATGATTTTAATATTAATATTTTACAGTTGAGGTAGGTGGAGACAAGGCAAGGGTGGTGGTAATTTGCAATGGGGAATTTCATTGCAGCTTCCTCCTCGGAGTATTGAACTTTCACTCTCTAGAATTTTTCCAACTTTTATTCCCCGTTGGTCCACTGAGAATCAATTAGATTCTTCAAGGGGCTTTCCATGAAGGATGATGTAATGGTTCAAATTCAAAAAGAAAGCAACGTTCTTATTTAATATTTATTTTATGAACTATATATTTAGAAATATACAATATATTTAATAAAGAGTTAATATAATAAATGATAACAATGAATATTAAAAGAAATGAGAAAAAACTCAATTTCATATGACCTTGTAATAATATTTTTTTTTTCTTCTCTCAACAATGCACCAATTTATAGGCACATGTACATAAATATTTATAAACTTAAAAGACATAAGAAAATACAGATTCAAATGAACTTATAAAGATTCAAAGGAATTTTAGAATGATGAATAAACATAATAAGTGAGGGATGTAAGAAGGTATCTAGACATCCACATATACAACATATAATTTTATGACACTCGTCCTTAGATGTCTATTGTATAACTTTACACATTGAAAATTGTCTCATTAAAAACCTTACCAGAAAAACCCAATCGGAAAAAATCTATATAAAAGAAAATAAAGTGCAGTGCGTATTAACTCTCTCTCATGAATATATCACCTCAAATCTTGAAGTTGTCGTATTTCAATATTGTGTCGCAATCCTTCAAATATTGTAGTTGGTAATGCTTTAGTGAACAAATATGCTAGATTACCTTTTTGAGTGAATTTGTTGAGCATTAATATCACTACACTTATCAAGTTCATAGGTGAAAAAGATTTTTGGTGAGATGTGCTTTGTTCTATCTTCTATGATGTATCATTCCTTTAATTGAGTTATACATTCATCATTGTCTTCATACAAAACTGTTGAAGTTTCTCTGTTGGAGGATAAACCACATGTTTTACAAATATGATGAGTTATGGATCTTATCGACATACATTCTCAACTTGCTTCACGGATTGCATGTATTTCAACATGATTAGATGAAGTGATAACTAATGTTTGTTTTGTAGATCTCCATGATATAACAATATTGACACACATAAGGAGATAATCTATTTGAGATCGTCGTTTATATAGATCTAATAAATATTGTACATCCACTACAAGAATTAATTGTTTTACTAACAAAATTATTGTCGGTATTGTAATGTAATTTATGTTAGTAATTTTTTTCCTTAAAAAAATAACGAACAAGAACCATCTGTTAATAAAATAGTCATCGATAATTTAGTTTTCGTTAATGGCTCCATCGATAGTGGTCCCACCTATGGAACACTGATTATAATTTAATCGGTATATTTCGTCGCTGAGGCCATTAGAATCTATCATCGATGATCCCATCGTTAACATTCCACCAATGATTCCATCGGTGTCACTTTGTTGGTATAGCCATCAATAATATTGACTTTGTCCAACTCTTTGGAAATACCAATGAAACATTATATTAGTATAATCATCAATAATAATGGTATTTTGAATATTTTTTGTCTAACTCTCTGGAAAATACCAACAAAACGTTTTGTTACTATAACCATTACTTGTAGTGATATTTTGAGTAATTTATGCCTAACTCTCTTGAAAATATAGATAGAACATTTTATCGGTAGAACCATCGGTAAAAATGGTATTTTGAGTAATTTATGTCTAATTTTCTGGAAAATATTGATAGAACTTTTCATCTACAATTACGTTACTATTATTTTTTTAAATAGAAAAATAATTTCAATAATATAAAAAATAAATTAAAAATCAAAATATATTTCAAATTAGATTAAACTAATTTAAATTCAAATATTTATTACAAATTAATAAATTTTTAACATTCAAAATTCAAAAATAATAAAGTTAAAAAAGAGGAGGAGAAGGAGGATTGGGATTGCAGGATGTAAAAGGAGAAGTGCGTGGATCACCCCAATATGATTGTATCTGTCTAACTATTCAACGCAGTGCAACCATCTCAACATGAAGTCTCACCATCTCATCATGAAGTTCAATTTTCTCATCTTGGACTTTCTCGTTCAAAACACTACGGGCTCATCACAAATTCTTAGTCGTAGTGTGAGAGAGTCCGTATACCCAATTTCTATCGGGTCCACTAGATTTTTTTTATCATATTTGGTCCTTTCTCTTTTTATTACTATTTATTTTATCCAAAATAATTTATCTAATAACAAATAGTTTCAATTTCACCCCTTATAATTTTGTTCCTATTAGATTTAATCGTCATTTTTTATTGCTATTTTTGTACTTGGGAAAATATTTTGATTGATGAACTTTGTTTTCAACTCCATCATTCAATATTGAATTAGTTGGGAATTAAGATTTTTAAACTTCAAACTTCTTGATTAAACTCGAGTCTAGGATTTCACAAGTTAGGAGTTCAGTATATTAACCTAGATTTAGAAGTTTTATACGGGTTTGTCGCGATGGCGATTTGGGATGCGCCTCGCACCCGCCTTCACCCGGGATTCGAGGAGACAACAATGCACGGTGAAATGTGAAGTTGTTTATAGTCGTAAAATTTACAACTATAATTATTAGGAGTCGCTACTTAGTATTAAGGTCACTAGGAACCTAATGGTCTGTGAGAGTCTTGGGTAAGGGGACTTGTTGTGCAAGGGGAAGACGAATCATCCCTAGTGCACCTTACCTAAGGTAAGCTGCATTGTTGTTTGATTGTCTTTTCTAGGTTAAAATTTTTATACTGCATTTAAAAAAAAACATTTTTTTGTCTGCGGATGTACTTTACAATGTAATTTTACACCGCAGTTATAAGTTTTATTTTATCTACGGATGTACTTTACAATGTAATTTTACACCGTAGTTAAAAAAAATTTAATCTACGGATGTATTATACAATGTAATTTTACACCGTAGTAAAAATATTTTTTATTTGTGGGTGTATTTTACCATGTAAATTTACACCACGAAAGCTAAAAGCGAAAAGTTGTTAAATTATTTTTGAAATTTTGGCCGAAAACCAATGGATAATCGCAAACTGGTTACGATATCTAAATTTTTGTTTTAAAAATATGGAAAAATATGCAACATATTTTTTACGAAAAATACAATAAGAAAAGCTTTGGAATTCGGTCGTATGCACGAAAACACATTCTGTATTTTTTTTTGTAATAATAATAATAGTAATAATAAAAATATATATATTTCAATATATATATATTATTTTTTTATTTGTTATTTGTTATTTATTTATGGGTTGGGCATGGCCCAACTAAATGGGCTGGCCCAGCCCAAGCCAGCTTGACCTGGGCCCGGCACAGCCAACTAGGCTGGTACGAGAGAGAGAGAGGCAGCCCGAGACTTAATAATAATAATAATAATAATAATAAAAGGAAACAAAACGCAGATTCACGTGAATAGTGAATGGGGTGGTCGACCGACCACCACGAGAGGCTCACCGACCACTTCTGTTGGGTAGAGGACGTCGAGGTGGTTCTCCATGTCGTGGCGGCGTCGAAAACGGAGGTCCGTGGTGGCCGGGAGGAGGGCTGGAGTGGCTGACCTGTGCTGCTGCCACCTCGTCGCTGCTGGTGCTCTCATCGAAGTTGGAGAAGAAGGTCGAGCTCGCTGTTGGGGAGCTTCTGGAGGTCGCCGGGAACTGGCTGGAGGTGGGAGAGGAGGAGCTGATTCACCTGTTTTTAGAGAGAGGGAGGCACCGACGGGGGGAGAGAGAGCTGCAACGGGCTGAGGAAGGAGAGGGAAGGCTGCCTGCAGGGAAGGAGAGAGAGAGAGAGCAGTTGGCGGTGGCTGGACATCGGATATGAAGGAGAAGATGGCTGCTGTTGGTTGTGGCCTGGTGGTCGACGGCGAAGATGGAGAGAGAGAGACGGTAGTGGGAAAATGGCCGAGAGAGAGAGATGACTGTTACGGGTCTGTATTTTGCATGCATTATTTCATCTCTTCTTCCTCTTTTCTGTGTAAAATTTCCCCCTCTTTCTTCTCGTATTTTTTGTTTCTTTGTCCCCGTAATTTCCTCCTCTGTTTTCTTCTTCCTCTCTCCCCCGAATTCCCCCCGTTTCTGCAGCGTTCATGGCTGCATTTATAGAAGATTTGCCTACCACGGTGGCCAGCTGTCGGCGGCGTGGTGGCTTACGGTCGACGCTGGGTCGGTGGTGGTCGATAGGCGGTGCGAGCAGTGGTCCGCGATTGCAGGAAAAGAAAACGGCAGGGAAGGTCGGGCGTGCATGCATTGCAGCTTTGGGAAGTTAAAGTTGAACTTTGGTCCTTCAATTTATGATTGTTGCAATTGCAGCCTCAATTGGATTTAATTTTATAATTTTATGCAATTGTATCCCTGACCGAATTTCAACATTACCCTTGCTTTGAGCGTCCTTTTCATTTTAATCCCTTACCTTTAATTTATGCAATTTGGTCCTTAATTGACAGTTAAACTCGTAATTATTTTCAATTTGGCCCTTAATTTGCATAATTAGCTTGAAAAAAAAATTCAATTTGACCTCCAAAAATTCTGATTTTCTCAATTGGACCCAAATAAAACTTGAGAATTCAATTTTTCATCAATTAAGCCCTAAATAAAATTAATTTGACCAGTTTAAAGCATAATTAATCCTTGCACTTAATTAAATTCTCCAATTGGACCATAAATTAATTCTCAAATGTAACAATACTTTAAATTAGCCCATTATTATATCAAATTGGCTTATTTAAAATATAATTATGATTTTTGACTTAATTTTTGCTTTGAATTTGTATTTTCTCTCATTTTTGGGCATAAAAAAGATACGATTCAGCTCAAGAAATATTCAATATTTTCACCGTGATTTTCGCCGACGCCAAAACACTTTTTATTTTATTTTTGTTATTTTTATTTTATTTTGGGGGAGTAACCCAAAAATTGGGTTACGACAAGGTTTGTTTCTTTTTTTTTTTGAAGTTCATGTTTTTTACTTTTCATTTAATATTTATTTTACTGAAGATTGAGCTCCATTACTTTTTTTTATTTGCTTTCAATATGATTTTTCACTTATCTTGAAAATAACTCAAGTTAGCTCGGGGTTTTTTATTTGTTGTTCTTTATTAAATTTAACTTCTTAAATATAAAATTTGTTTTGAAATTAAATCAAATCTATTAATTAAATATAAACATGAAGTGCTCACTTCATAATATTTTGTTTTAGTTTGCATTATAGATCATTGCTCTGATAACATGTGCGGTATCTTTTAATTGGTGTTGTCATAAAGTTTCATAGTGATGTTAGAACTTTCTTGACGAGCTCTCTTTGGTGGTAGGGTGGTGTCCATGGCAGAGCGACAGTAAGTCTAACAAGTTTTTCTTTTTTCTTCTCTTGAGTACAATATTGACTACTTACAATTTTATTTTTTAAAAGAAGTGTTTAAGGATAGTATCCTAGTTAAATGAGGTTTTTTCCTTGTTTAATGCTATTCAATTCTTTGAATTTTCCAATTTCATTTTTGATCTTGTGAACTTGTTCCACACCTTTGATTTATTTCAATCAATTTTAAATATGTTGTTGTTGAAATTAGTGGTTTTTTCCCATTTAAAAATTCAAGTTTGTTACGTGTAATTGACCATCACAACAGTGATCATGGTAGGATGCAGGTAGTTGTCGCATTAGACATGGTAACAACGAACCTTCTCTCGAACTTTTAAGTCTTGGTCTTGATGAAGAATATGTTTTTATGGTATCGCGGTAGGCAAATGGAAGTAATTACTCTCTTGAATCCCGAGCATGTCTTTTTTATTTTATTCATTTGATTCCTTCCTTTGTAGGGTTAGTTTTGTAGGAATTTAAACCCAGAAAAGTCAACAAAAGTCAACTGTCATGAGCCTAAGAACAAACACTGTTCAGATTCAAATCTGGAATTTCCAGAAAATGAAGAACACGGGAAGAACACAAAGAACTAATAATTCTGATAATAATGGGCAGAATCAAGGTAAGGTTACTGCCATCCCTCTTCTTTATTTATTGATAAAAGAAATTACAAGAGGTTTAGTTGAAAACAACTTCTTCTTGTACATGATAAGCTAAGATTCAAAACTTAACTTAATCCTAATCAGCTGATTGATCAACATGATCTGTAAACTAAGAATAAACTGAACTCAATCCTAAACTTGGTCAACATGACCTTTATTTTAAGATAAACTCAAGCTAGTACTAAGCTAAGATAACACTGAAAATTAAATACATAATCTTCAGTCTTCAATCTTCAACATTTGTCGAAATCTTCACTATCTGCAACATGCATTTTCACCATGCAGCAGCCTTGATTCCATGCAATTCAACACTCCTCCTTGGATTCAAGGCTGGTCATCCCAATCTTTTCCCTTAGCTCTTCGAACCTTCCTTTAGCTAATGGTTTAGTAAACAAGTCAGCTAATTGATCATTTGTATTACAATATTTCATCTCTAATTCACCTTCCAGCTGAAATTGTCTTAGAGCATGAAATTTGATCTTCATATGCTTTGTTTTGTCATGAAACACAGCATTCTTTGAAATAGCTATGGCTGACATATTATCACATAGCAACTCAGTGGGATTTGATTGAACACAATCAAGATCTTTTAACATTTTTCTCAACCAAACCAATTGCTTGGCTGCCACATATGCTGCCACATACTCTGCCTCTGCTGTGGAATGTGCTACCACTGATTGTTTCTTCGAAATCCAGCTAAAAACATTAACTCCTAATGCAAAACAATACCCTGAAGTACTCATCATGCATTCATCACTACCTCCCCAATCACTATCAGTGAAACCAACAAGCTTGTTCTCACTGTTTTTGGCAAAATGTATGCCCAGATTTTTTGTTCCCTGCAAGTACCTCAGGATTCTCTTGGCTGCCATGAAATGTGTTTGGCTTGGTTCCTGCATGAACCTAGACAAATAATTAACAGCAAAAAGTATGTCAGGCCGAGAGATGGTTAAGTATAATAAGCTCCCAATCAAGCTTCTGTAAACCTTCCCATCTGTTTTTGGTGCTCCATCATCTTTAACAAGTTTCAGTCCCAAAATCATAGGGGTAGAAACTTGTTTGCAATTTTCCATTGCAAAATTTGTTAGTATCTTCTGCACAAAGGTCTTTTGGCATAGAAAAATTCCTTGTTTAGATTGACTTATTTCCATGCCTAAGAAATAAGAAATCAACCCAAGCTCATTCATTTCAAATGTCTCCTTCATGCTTGTTTTAAACTCTTCAATCAGCTGCCCTTTATCACCCGTAATTAAAAGGTCATCTACATACACAGAGACCATTAGCACATGATCATCAACATGTTTTACATATAATGTTACCTCATTGATGCTTCTCTTGAATCCCAAACTCAGCAAGTGATCATCAAGCCTACTATACCAAGCTCTAGGAGCTTGTTTGAGACCATAGAGAGCTTTCTTCAATAAATACACTTGGTTTGGGTTTTGATTATCAAAACCTGCTGGTTGTTCAATAAAGATTTCCTCATCTAACACACCATTCAAAAAAGCAGATTTTACATCTAATTGGAACACATACCAACCCTTTTGTGCAGCAAGTGCAAGCAAAAGCTTCATTGTTTCATGCCTAGAAACAGTGCAAAGGTGTCTGTGTAATCAATCCCGACCTCTTGAGCATAGCCTTTTACAACCAATCTTGCCTTGTGTTTGTTGATACTTCCATCAGCATTCATCTTTGTCTTGAATATCCATTTAACTCCAATTGTCTTCTTGTTTGCAGGCCTGTCAACAAGCATCCAGGTCTGGTTTTTTTCGATCATGTCAAGCTCCTCCTTCATTGCTTTTAACCATACTTGAGACTTCATTGCTTCTTCAATCTTAACAGGTTCTGCCTCAGCCATAGAACACCTGCTGTAAATATCGACTAATGTTTTTGTCCCCTAATTGGTTCCTCATCAATGTTTTCATCATCAAGTTCATCATGATAATCGGTTTCATCATGCTTGAACTTGATCACCCTAATTACTTGCCATGTTTTCCCAATTCCATGATGCATTTTCTACAAATTTGACATTTCTTGCAATTGAAACTTTGTTAGCCATAACATCAAAGATTCTATAAGCTTTAGACTTTGAACTATAGCCTATCAACACTCCTACATCGACCTTCTTATCTAGTTTTTTGATTAACATCATGTATCAACACATAACATATGCATCCAAAAACTTTTAAATGCTCAACATTGGGTTTAACATCATACCAGATTTCATAAGGAGTTTTATCATCCAAAACTCTAGAAAACACACGGTTTTGTATGTATGAAGCTGTGTTTACAGCTTCTGCCCAAAACTTCAAGGGCATCTTCTTCTCATACATCAAACACCTTGCCATTTCCATCAATGTTCTATTTTTTCTTTCACTTACCCCATTTTGTTGAGGTGTGTAGGGCACTGTCAGCTGGTGTTTAATCCCTTATTTCACCAAGTAATTCTCTAGCTGTTGAGAGGTAAATTCTCCACCATTATCAGACCTTATCATCTTCAATTTGTTCCCTGTTTCTAGTTCTGTTTCTGCTTTGAACATCAGAAATTTAGTAAACACATCAACTTTGTTTTTTAGGAAATAAACCCAACAATACCTGTTGTAGTCATCCACAAACAGGAGTAAATATCTTGATCCATTCAAGGATTCACATTGCATTGGTCCACACACATCTATGTGTATGAGCTGCAATTTATCCTTGGCTCTGAAATCAGAATTTGTGAAAGCAGTTTTTGTTTGCTTTCCAAATTGACAGGTTTCACAAAATATTCCTTGATCATAGATTTGAGGTAGCCCTCGAGCCATCTGCATATCAACCATCTTAGTTAACGCAGGATAATTATAATGTCCTAACCTTTTGTGCCAAAGGATTGAATCATCACCCGTGCATATGTTGGCAGTCCAACATATCTCTCTCAAATCAGCATTGAAGCACCTGTTGGACATTTTTGCACATAACAACAATGTTCCTTTTTTATCTTTGATGACACACATACCATCATCAAATAACAATGAATAACCTGTTTCCATTAACTGACCCACACTCACCAAATTCTGATTTATTTGAGGCACATACAAGACATTGTTTAGTGTTTTCATACCTGCCCTTGTGTCCACAGCAATTGCTCCTTTTCCTTCAACTGTTACATAGTCTCCATTACCTATTTTCACCCTTGATTTGTAGTTTTTATCCAAACTACAAAAAATACTGAGGTCTGCTGTCATGTGGTTTGAACAACCACTGTCAATGAGCCAGATTGAACCTGTCTCCTCTGTTTTCCTGAGCATTTTCTGCATTGAAGCAACAAATAAATGCTCATCCTTTACAATCAAGCTTTCTTCTTCTTGAGCCTGTTTCACTTCTTCTTTTCTAATTTTGCAGTACTTTTGGTAGTGCCCAAACTGGTTGCAATTTCTGCATTGCACCTTCTTGAACCAACACCAATCTTCTGAGTGGTTGGTCTTCTTGCAATACTTGCACGCAGGGAATTCTTTCTTCTCCTTCACTGTCAAGTTGTTGGGTTGCCAACTACTTGAGTTTTGATGATTTGATCTCCATTCCTTGCCTTTTTCCTTCCTGATAGCCTGTTTGTTCTTAAAGAAATTGCTAGATTGATGCTTTCCTTTGTAAGCAACAAGGGCTTTCTCACTTGTTTCTTCATTTCTGTAAAATTGCCTTTGTTCCACTGCTTGTAATGCATTTACAAGGTCTTGGAAACTCATTTCAGAGAAATCTTTAGAGTCTTCCAAAGAACATATCTTATGTTCAAACTTCTCGGGTAGGCTCACCAACACTTTCTCCACAATTCTGGAATCTGGAAAATCTTCCCCCAACAATCTCACTTGATTCACAAGTTTAGAGATTTGAGAAGAGAAATCAATGATGGAATCAGATTCCTTCATCTTCAGCCCTTCAAATTGCCTTCTCAAGTTTAAAACTTGCATTTTTCTTGATTTCTCATCTCCTTGGAATTCAGCCTTAAGCTTGTCCCAAGCTTCTTTGGCAGTTTTACATGCCATAATTCTTGAAAAAATCTCCTCACTTACTGCATTGTGTATGCAAGTAAGTGCCTTAAATCCCTTAGCCCTTTCTTCATTGAAGAACTTTATTTGGGCTACTGTTGGATTGTTATTGAGAGGTGTAGGTTGTTTGTTATTTTCAACAAACTCCCATAGATCAAATGCCTTCAAGTAGGTCTCCATTCTTACAGACCAAGTTCCATAATTCACCCCTGCAAATGAAGGAGCTTTTGCAGAAAAATTGGCAGCAGAATCCATTTTTGCCTTTCAAGAAAAAACTCACCAAAAACCGACTTTGATTTCCCCTTTTTGTTTAATCTCACCTTCCACTCGTGTTTCACACAATCCCACCTAAGATCCTATATGCTCTGATACCAATTGTAGGAATTTAAACCCAGAAAAGTCAACAAAAGTCAACTGTCATGAGCCTAAGAACAAACACTGTTCAGATTCAAATCTGGAATTTCCAGAAAATGAAGAACACGGGAAGAACACAAAGAACTAATAATTCTGATAATAATGGGCAGAATCAAGGTGAGGTTACTGCCATCCCTCTTCTTTATTTATTGATAAAAGAAATTACAAGAGGTTTAGTTGAAAACAACTTCTTCTTGTACATGATAAGCTAAGATTCAAAACTTAACTTAATCCTAATCAGCTAATTGATCAACATGATCTGTAAACTAAGAATAAACTGAACTCAATCCTAAACTTGGTCAACATGACCTTTATTTTAAGATAAACTCAAGCTAGTACTAAGCTAAGATAACACTGAAAATTAAATACATAATCTTCAGTCTTCAATCTTCAACATTTGTCGAAATCTTCACTGTCTGCAGCATGCATTTTCACCATGCAGCAGCCTTGATTCCATGCAATTCAACAAGTTTTTCTTTCAAATTGCATTAGGACATAAACTTTCGAAAACAAGCAATGTGATACGTGCCATTAAATTAGAGCATCTTGTCAGAAAGTCCTATTCGAAGCCAAGCAAGTATGCATATTCCATATCTCATATAACGGGAAAGAGGAAAGGCATTTGTGGATGTACGTGAAGAAGCAAACAAAATTCTTGACATTTCTTTATTAAAAAGTTGTACCGAGATACGTTGCTCCGAATCAACAGTATGTGAAAAATTGGAAGTAATTGGGATTCTTGAGAGTAAGAAGTGCACATTCCATCGAAGAGAAGCAGTGATGGAAATTGTTACAGGTTTTGTTGCCGAGAAAGTATTAGAGGAGTTGTTAAAATCTGTGAGGGAAGCGATGAAGAAAAAGAAAAGGTTAGAAACTACCTTGAAGAGCATGGAATCCACACTCAACTCTATAATTCCAATCCTTGAAAGCATAAAGGAGTTGACCGGAAAATCAGATCGAGAAGATGAGGACATGGGGAGATTATGGAAGCAAATAAAAGAAGGGCAGGAACTTGTTAGAAAATGCTCAAAAGGGAATTGCTTTAGTGCTTGCTTTAAACCCTCTGATTGCACCGAGGAACTTAGAGAGTTCGATAAATCACTTAAAAGGTTCTATGCTTTTATTTTACCATTGAAAGAAACAAAGATTCTATTGGATACTAGTGAAAATGTCAACAAAATTATGCACACGGCAAAGAACATTGATGAGAAGTTGAAAGTACTTTGTCAGGAGGTGATAGACATTAAGAACAAGATGGGGACATGCATAAAGAGATCCAATGCCTAAAGATTCCTGAAACTTCCCTCCGTATCTACCTCCCGAACCACCAGCGAATATCGTTGATGTCAATGAAATTATGCACACGGCAAACATTGATGAGAGAGTGGGAATTACAGGTGACGAGGTGAAAGAAATCAAGGACATGGCAAAAAACATGAATGAGAAGGTGGAGGTCACAAGTAATGAGGCGAAAGGTATTCACAAGGCAGTGAGCTACATCAAGGACAAGGCAAACGCCATTGATGAGATGGTAGACGCTACACGATTTGATGTTAAGAACATCAAGGACAAGGCAGAAGACATTGACGAGGTGGTGCGAGTTACAAGCGATGATGTGAGAGTTATTTCTCAGGCAGTGATAGACATTAAGAACAAGGCAAGTAGGGTTGATGAGATGGTGGGGGACATTCATAAAGAGATCCAATGCCTGAAGATCCCTGCAACTTTCCCTCTGTATCTACCTCCCGAACCACCAGCGATTATCGTTGGATTGGACAAGAAGTTGAGGGATTTGAAGAAAGAACTGCTCAATAACAAATTATCGGTGATAGGAATAACCGCTCCTGGAGGAAGTGGAAAGACTACGTTGGCTAAAAAGCTTTGTCACGAAGATGATATCAAAGGTAAAGTCTTATATTGTCGCATAGTTTTCTTCATTAAATTTGCTTTTTCTGAGCTGTTTTTTTGGTTTTGAATCTTTAAGAACGTTGTTGGCAGATATTAGAAACATGAACTGTTTCCATCTCAACTATTTGGGACCTCTTTTCCCAGCAAATTGACTCAATTATATCTTCCACTGTGTATATCCTCGGCTTGGGATTGGGAGGTTAATTAGGGGTTTCGAATTTTTAACCTTTGTATACTTGGTAAAAAAAACCAGCTTTTAATTAATGGTGTTTCAACAGGAAAATTTAAAGACAACATCTTCTTTGTTACTGTCTCCAAAAAACCAAACCTGAAGGTAATTGTACAGAATCTCTTTCTGCGTAAGGGACTTCCACATGCGCCTGAGTTTCAAAGTGATGATGATGCTGTCAATCACTTGGAACAACTGCTGAAGCTAACACGACCTAATCCTATACTGTTAGTCCTGGATGATGTTTGGCCTGAATCCGAGTCCCTTATTGATAAATTGAAGTTCCAGATTCCAGATTACAAGATTTTGGTGACCTCAACATGTGTCTTCCCAAGATTTCATTCTACATGTAGGTTGAACCAGTTGAATGAGGTGGATGCCAAGGATCTTTTTACTAGCTCGGCAATCCTGCCTGATCAGAGCTCTTACAATCCAGATAAAAGTATCTTGGACAAGGTGCTTTCTCAATTTCTTACACAATATGCAGTTATGATCTTGATCTCTTACAGGAAAATGAATTACAGAACAATGTTGTTCTATACCATTTTACCACAATCATATTTGCTTAGCTTTGCTAGCAGCACGCTTTCTATTAAAACTGAGATGAGAAAGGGCATAATATCAGTGCATGAGATTTTTTTGGGTGTCATACCCCCTTGATTATAGGATAGATTTACTTGATCGTACACTTAGAAAAAAACACAAAAACAAGAGTGCGTAGATCAATTTATAAGATTCTGTTTTTAATTGTACTTCAGATAGTGGAAGCCTGTAAGGGGAATCCACTGGCCCTAACAGTTGTTGGCAGATCATTGTGCGGGAAACCTAAAGTCGTCTGGGAAAACACTGTGATGAAATTGTCTACTATAGTTCAATCAAACCCTACTCTGCGTGATTGTCTCCATCAAAGCTTGGAAGTCTTGGATAATAATGTCAAGGTAAAGGAGTGCTACATGGACCTAATTTCATTTCCTGAAGGCCAATGGATTCCTGCCACTGCTCTCATTGATATGTGGGTGGAATTGCGTGATCTTGATGAGAGTGGAGTGGATTCAGTTGCCAGGCTCCATGACCTTGACGCCCTGAGCTTGGTAAATTATGATGGGGGGAGGTAATCAGGCACTATTACTCTCTTTGCTGTGCCAGTAATATCTACCAGTTAATTTTCTTGAGCAACAGTTTAAGTTTGTTTCTGGCTATCTCGTACGTTGATATCCGACGTGTGTTAATATTCATCAGAGCATGCTAAATATTTCTTCATTTAGAATGATTATGGTAGGGAAATAGAAGAAACTTGAGCTAGATGAATTTAGAACTCATGAGGCCTTATTTTTATTTTTTCATGTTAATTTAACTGGTATATGAGCTGCATTGGTATCATTGCAGATAGAGTTTCCACAAGGACTTATTAGAATATCTTGCTAAGTAAACGCTTGTTTCCATTCAAATTTTACCAGGAAAGATGCAAGTGAAATTGATGGCTACTACAACGACCACTGTGTTATGCAGCATGATCTTCTTCGACAGCATGTTATTGATCAAATAAGCTCAGTGCCCGTTGAACAAAGGGAAGACTAATCATAGATATAAGTGGAAACAAAATTCCAAATTGGTGGGGAGAACAAATAAACCAGCACACCAGCGCCTACCTTTTATCTATCACCACAGGTTCATGCTGTTGTCCCAATTCTATTTTATAATGCACCTAGAGTCTGCCATTTTTAATTCCTGACACATGATTTTTACAGATGAAACATTTGTACTGAACTGGCCTAACTTGCAAGCACCTAAAGTGGAGGTTCTAATTCTGAACATTCGGACAAAGAACTATGTGCTGCCTGAGTTCGTGAAGAAAATGGATAAACTGAAGGCTATCTTGATCACAAACTATGGTTTTGTGCAAGCTGAAATAAGTAATTTCTCATTTCTTTGTTCTCTGCTCAATCTGAAGAGAATTAGGCTGGAGAAGGTTTCAGTTCCATCACTTAGCTTGTGCTCTCTGGAAATGGGAAAGGTTCAAAAGATTTCCTTGGTTATGTGTAACATTGGTCAGGCTTTTAGTAACTCTAGAATTCAGATATCAAGCTCCTTCTCGAACCTGTTAGAGATCAGCATTGACCGTTGTATTGATCTGAAGAACCTTCCTGATTGGTTTTGTGATCTCGTTCACCTAAAGAAACTCAGTATCAGTAGCTGCTGGGAGCTGTCAGAACTTCCTACTGAAATTGGTAAGCTGGAGAATTTAGAATTGCTTCGCCTTCATTTCTGTATTCAATTGGCAGAGCTGCCAGATGGTATCGAGAAACTTTCCAAGTTAAGTGTTCTTGACATATCTGATTGCTCAAGCATCCGTCACTTGCCGGAAAAGGTCGGAGGTTTACATAATTTAAGAAAGTTATTCATGAATGGGTGTTCAATTTCAGAGCTGCCTTCGTCAGTTGTGAGTCTTAAGCGATTAGAAACTGTCATGTGTGACGAAGAAGTTACCATTTTGTGGGAATCTTTTGCCCAAAGGCTTCCAATTCTAAGGATTAGAGGACAGATTCCGTAATTGTGTGTGATTGTATATATTAAAAGATTTAATGCCCCACGTTGTCATCATTGTAAAGTTGAATAAACAAAAGACACATTAAGATTTCTTAAATTATTAAGCTCACATGGAATCAGGTGTTATTTTTTAGTAGCTATCAAATATTATTCCATTTTGCAAAGTTTTCTTGCTCCCCGTTTCAAATTCCTTTTTTTTTTTTTTGCATCATGTCTTCCATTAATGATGAGTGTACTCATGATCTTGTTTATATATATATATATATATATATATATATATATATATATTCTTCCATAAATGATGAGTGTGCTCATGATCTTGTTTTATATATTGAGGAAACCTATTTTGTAAGACATTTTTTTGGGTTTGGAATAAATAAATAAAATTCTAATTATTCTAAATTTTTAAAAAATAAATATATTTTAACTCGAATTCAAGAAATGCAAGACGGCTCCTCTTAATTTTTTGTAATCATAAATAATGTGCATGCTCATGAGATTAGAAAGTATCGGATTATTGAGTAATGTGATACATACACCATTAAAGCTCTGCTTGTCAGATAAACACTTTTTGAAAAGAAGACATTTATGCTTAATCAAAATCTTTTTCTAAGAATTATTTCATTTAAAAATTTAAATTGTCAAATTTATTTATAAAATATAATTTATATTATTCTCTAACACATCTCCACAAGTAAAAATCTTTTGAGCTTGAAACTTATACAGTTACACACTACTTTGTACTTAATTTTTATCAAATAGAATAGATGTGGTGAGATTTAAACTTGTGATCTTTGGGTCAACAAGACTTTGATGCTACGTCAAAGAACTATCTCATTTAAAAAATAAACTGTTAGAGGAAATTCGAGAATATAATTTATATTATTTTTTAACAATCTTAGATGGCACACAAGAAGAAAAACATTCAGTGGCGAGGGCAATGCTCTACAATTGTTTATTAAGAAAATCAATTTTATGGCAGCATCTTCCATTGAAGGGAATCGATGGCACATGTTGTTGCTGATTTTTTGCCGATGCTGTGTTACGGGTGCTGTTAAAATCTGTGAACGAAGCAATGAGGAAAGGGAAGATGTTTGAAAAGGTTATATGGAGTCCATACTGAACTTAACAAAAATACTCTATCAAATTCACTTTTTTAAAATTTATTTTCAGCAAAAACCTTTAAAATTATAAATTCCCTTTTTGAGAGATTTTTTTGAAGATTAGTATCGGTTATTGTAAAGCCTGGTTGGGAGTGCGATTGCGATAGTTTTCAAAATGTTTTTCGTGCTGAAATATATCAAAATGATATTTTTTTATTTTTTAAAAAAAATTATTTTTGATATCAGCACATCAAAATGATCTAAAAACACAAAAATATATTAATTTAAAATACAAAAAAAATATTCAAATTTCAGCGTAACGCAAGTGGGATCACAATGCCAAACACCAAACAGGTGGCTTTTATAACCTTGGCTGACATTTCTTTGTTGGAATTTCTTTCTTGGTTATATTTATGGTGATGTTATGGCTGGCTCCAATCACTCCTTGCATGGGTGACTCAGTGTATTTATACACCTATGCCTTGGGAATTTCTTCATGGCGAAGAGTTGTATCATTTGTGGAAAAAAATAGTTTAGTTGGCTATGATGACTCTTGGTGAGTCATGCCATGGTTTTTGGGGCATAAATAAATAAATAAAAATTAATTTTCTATCTCCAAAGCTAAAAAATATATATAAATTGAAAATTCATTAAAATCATTAAATTGTATTGAAAAATTAAAGAAACAAATTACAAAAAAAAACAATAAAAAATTGATGATATGCGACAAGGATGATATGCAAAGTCTATACAGAAAAAGCAACAATTTACCGAGAGTGAAAATCTCATGCCACAAAAAGACAGATCCTTGTTCTGCAGAACATGACACTTGAAACAGAAATTGCTGGAGAAATTTGAAACGTTTCTGTAACTTATGGGGATTAGAAAACAAGTTATGTTCTGTTCTCTCTCGTTAAAGAACAGAAAAGAAGTGGGAACTATACACAAGAGGGAATGGATTACTCAACTGGGAATCCCAAGAAGAGGTGGGTCTTGGTTTGTTTTCTTGTTCAGCAGTTCATTCTTGGTCAACAATTTACCATCTTAAATCTTATTCTTTCCCCTCTCCATTCCAATTTATGCGATCGTTTCTTTGTTTTCATTGGTTTCTTTTCGTTGGGCAAAATGCATGCAAATATTAACCCTCTGGAGTTTTGTCACTAACCATTTGTGTTCTTGAAGAAAGCATATATACTTTTTTCATGCCTCAGATATGAGACAAGCACAAACGCATTGATTCGACGACTGGTTGATTCGGAAGCTGAATAAATATCTCCACCTTGCCGAGGCATCTTCTGTTAACAAAAAACACATAAAATTGTTGGGATTTCAGATTTTTCGATTTGAAGGATGGCATTTGTTCTTACTGCTGCTGTAGGAACTCTTCTAGGAGAGTTGCTACATGAAGTGTGGGATTAAAGAAGAAAGGAGACATGTTTGAAACTGTATTGAAGTGTATGGAGATAACGTTAACATCTGTAACTCAAGCTCTTGAAAAGATAAAAGTGCTAAACAAAGAATTGGACCGTGAGAATGACAAAGAAATACGGAAGTTGTGGAAACAACTAGAGAAAGGGAAGAAGCTTGTTAACAAATACAAACAACCAAAATGTTCAAGCTGCTTGAAAAAGCCTTTTTACATGAAGGATCTTGAGAAGTTGGATGATTCTCTTAAAAGGTTTTTGTATGAATATTCAAGAAGAGAAAAAGAAAGGAAACCTCTGTTCTTTCTCTGTATATTTAGCTGTGTATATATATTATTTTACATGAGAGATTGTTGCCTATATTACAGGATTTATAGAATCATAGTTATACAGAAAATCTTGCTATGATCAAGTTTGCCGTTATCTCTTCTATTGACAGATGTGTGGTTGATATCTTGACAGCTGTGAGATTGATATCTTATCATCCCCCCTCAAGCTCAAGGCGGTCGAGAACCGGTGAGGAGCTTGGCACGGTTGGAAACAAATTTATCTGAGCAGGGGGGCTTGGTTAAGATGTCTGCAAGTTGGTCATTGCCAGCAACATGTTCAAGCACCAGAGCCCCACTAGCAACCCGTTCCCTGACGAAGTGAACATCATGATAAGATATCAATCTCACAGCTGTCAAGATATCAACCACACAGCCGTCAATAGAAGAGATAACGGCAAACTTGATCATAGCAAGATTGGTAAGACTTGGGTTTTCCATAGCAGATAATTGTTTGAGGTAAGTTTGATGGTTATGTCAGGTAAGTGGGTTTTGGCTGATGAAAAATCATGGGTAGTGGATATTGCAGAAACGGAAGATGTGGAGGAGGAAGAAGAGGCCATTGTAGGCTCTGATACCATGTAGGAATATTCAAGAAGAGAAAAAGAAAGAAAACCTCTGTTCTTTCTCTGTATATTTAGAGATTGTTGCCTATATTACAGGATTTATAGAATACAGAAAATCTTGCTATGATCAAGTTTGCCGTTATCTCTTCTATTGACGGCTGTGTGGTTGATATCTTGACAGCTGTGAGATTGATATCTTATCAGTTTTGTCAGATTGTCATGCCGGTGCTACAATCCCTGATTCAGATGGAGACATTGCAGGTGAAAGAAGTCAAAGAAGTTCGTGAAGAGGTGAAAGGCACTCACGTTGGTGTGAAAGACATCCAAGTGCAGGTCAAAAAAATTCATGAGGAGATGAGAGAGATGAATAAGGATCTTCGTTCAAATATTCAGACTGAAAAGGCAGCCATTCCTGTGTCAAACAACAATGTACATTTCCGGCCTTTTATGCCTCCAGAGCCACCACAGGTTACTGTTGGAATGGACAAGCCAATGAAAGATTTGAAGAATGAATTGTTCAACGATGCAATTTCCACGGTTGTATTGACAGGTCCTGGTGGAAGTGGAAAGACCACCTTGGCTAAAAAACTTTGTCATGATGAAGCCATTAAAGGTAGCACTTCAATTTCTCAGAAAGTTTTTGTTTCTATAATTTATTCATAGATCCCAAGTAGTTGAATCCCAAATTGATGATGACATCTCATTTGCATCCGTAATCTATAAACTAAACATATGTGAAGGTTTTGAGCATTATTTGAATGATTTAAATGATCTCTGACTCAACTTTCAGAAATTTTTGTTATAAAGATTTTTAAAGTGCAAAAACATAAATGTTCATGAACAGTATGGCCACCTGAATTCATTTCTTCATGATAATCTGGGACAGTGCAACAGGTTACTATATGTATCTAACCCTTCATATAAGACAGGCCTTGAATTATGAAATCCATATGGTTAATTTCGAAAATCAATGTTAATATATAGAGAAAAAAAGCACAAAACTTTTGCTAACAGTTTTCTCTGTGATGAAGAAAAATATAAAGACAATATCTTCCTCATCACTGTCTCAAAATCACCGGATCTGAAGATCATTATACAGCAGCTATTTCGGCATAAGGGTCATTCGGTCCATGAGTTTCGGACAGATGAAGAAGCAGTGCACAGCTTGGAGCAATTGCTGAAGCAAATAGGAACAAAGCCTATATTATTGGTTCTCGACGATGTTTGGTCTGGATCAGAGAGCCTTGTGGCCCTAAACTTTCGAATGTCCTCAATCTCACCCCTCATTTCCACCATTTGACTTTACAAAAATTAAATTTAGTCCCCTAAAATTCCAATATTCTCAATTAAACCCAAATTGGGATCTTGAACTTAATGTTTCACTAATTAAGCCCTTAATAAAATAAATTTCACTCATTGAAAGTATAAGTAAATCCTTACACCTAATTAAATCTTTTAATTTGACCCAAATTAATTCTGAAATATAATTACACTTTTAATTTCGCCACAATTAAGTTAAATTGGCCTATTATAAATCTACTTATTCCTATGAACATAACTTTTATGCATATTTGTCCGATAATTATTTATTTTGACTTTGGATTTATATTTTTTCTTTAGTCTTGGATATAACGGGTATAATCACATTTTCGACTTCATCCAAAATTTTCATCTTGATTTCCCCATCATGCTAGACTTTATTATTATTATTATTATTATTATTATTATTTTGGATGGAAATAGGTGAATTTGGGAATAACCCAAAATGGGTTATGACAGTACACAAAAACAATGTTTCTCTATTTTTCACACTTTCTTGACATATTTGATTCCTAACTTCAAACATTTTGCTCTCGCTTTTATAGATGAAATAGTTGTCTTACCATATATCTTTGGAAAGTTAAGAATGTTTTTTTCCAACCTAATTGGAATCTTAGCAAAACTCATTTTGTATCTCAAAATATAGTCCAAACAGTAGACAAAGGTCCGGATATGAAAAAGTAACACCAGTTTTTTATTTTTTATATGAGAATAACTATTTTATAAGTGAATAGCGAACTTATAAAGATATTGTTAAAACAAGTTGACATAATTTTTAATACAAGACAGGAGAGAGAAAATAAAAGGAAAGAAAGAATGTGACCCGAAGTTGCATCGAAGGATGATGATAATCTTATTATTATTTTTAAAAATTCAATGAGATCAATGTAATGATAAATAAAAATCACCACCTATAATTAAAATATGCCACATATACGGTCTAAAAGCACAAAGCGACTCACTTGCTTTTAGATGATATGATATATATGGGTCATCGTTGATATCATTATATTTTTCAAGTTAAGATATTAGAATTGTCATTTTTGAAATTTCATAAAACCTTGGGGATTTTTTTCAGGAAGGTAGGGTGAGGAAAATCCTATTGAATGTAGCCTTCTCATAACTTTGAGAAAAGCATAATATGTTTTTTCTTGTATTGCTATTTTCTTTACAAAGTCTTTTAAAAATATGTTTGGAAGACTTAAACAGACAAAAGTATTTTGGAAGATAGATCTTTGTGAGAGATGAATGTTTTAAGGTCATGCCAGTGGCTTTTTTTTTTGTACGAGATTTCTTCATGTAGATATTTGTCCATATTCTTACAAGATAAAAAGTGTTTCTTATACAGATAAGCAATGTAAAACAGATAAGCAATGTGATAATAAGAAATGAGTGTAAGAGTAAGCTGGTCTAGTTGTGCATTTATGAATGTCTCTTTAGAGGAAAATGTTCGTACATAGGCATAAAGACTGAAAGGAAACCTAATCCTATTTGGAGACTAGTCAAGAAGACTTGAAGAATTATAAAAGGATTTGCTATGAGATTTTATAGAGATGTAGAGATTTTGGAGGAGACACGAAAAACACTATAAACACTATAATTTTTATTTGAAATATTCAAAAGACAACGAAGATAGAATTTTAAAAAAATGATCTTATTGTAGGCAGGTTATATCTTCTTCTTCTTCATAAATTGTTGAAATTATCCTCTAGAAATTAGTCTTTCTATCTCTTCTTTGAGTGGATGACTCTCTTTTGTGTTGTTTTCATGATCATGGTGAAATAGAGGGAACTTATTATGATTCCTTATGTTTGAGTCGCTTTTCATTAGGGGTGGGTATTAGATGAAATCTTTCCCTTTATGTTAGCCAACTCCTAATTGTGTGTAATGGTGAGAGATGTTGCTAAGAGTTTGAAAAATATCAGACGATCATGAATTTTCCTCTTGATTTTCTTTTTGGTGTTCTTGGTTGAGGTTACTGGCATCGTGGAGATTCTACCCTCTAGAAACAATGATGGTGACCCTGCCTACTTATAATAATTTCTTCTACTTGAATATGGTTCTACAATATTAATTTCACATTGATAAGATTTTTGTCATTTAGAGTGTACAGGCATTCCTTTTTATTCTCATGAATTTATGCAATTTGACCCACAATTTATCATTACACTATTATTTTTTTCAATTTCACCCCTAATGTTAACCAATTAAATCTCGAAGTTCGATGAATTTTGCAAAAAGAGTCTTTCGTTATGAATTTCTTTAATTTGATCTTCAATTGACCCTAAACTTTTGAATGTCTTCAATCTCACCCTCATTTCAACCATTTGACTTTACAAAACTTAAATTTAGTCCCCTAAAATTCCAATATTCTCAATTAAACCCAAATTGGGATCTTGAACTTAATGTTTCACTAATTAAGCCCTTAATAAAATAAATTTCACTTATTGAAAGTATAAGCAAGTCCTTGCACCTAATTAAATCTTTTAATTTGACCCAAATTAATTCTTAAATATAATTACGCTTTTAATTTCAGTCCACATTAAGTTAAATTGGCCTATTATATATCTACTTATTCCAATGAACATAACTTTTATGCATATTTGTCCAATAATTATTTATTTTGACCTTGGATTAATATTTTTTCTTTAGTCTTGGGTATAACGGGTATAATCACACTTTCGACTTCATCCAAAATTTTCATCTTGATTTCCCACCATGCTAGACCTTTTTTTTATTATTTTAGAAGGAAATAGGTGAATTTGGGAATAACCTGGATACCATGTTAAGAAATCATCTCACCTAAAAGGTTAAACTTGTAAGTGAGACCCATAATATGATTTATATTATTCTCTAACAGTGATTACACTCGTGATTTGTTCCTCTTGGTTCGTTTTCTTGTTCGAGTTCATTCTTGGTCAACAATTTACCATCTTAAATACTATTCTTTCCCTCTCCATTCTAATTTGTGTAATGCTCGCTTCTTTGTTTTCCTTGGTCAACATTTCGTTGGGAAAAATGCATGCAAATATTAAACCTCTGGAGTTTTATCTCTAACCCATTTGTGTTCTTGAAGAAAGCATATATACTTTTTCATGCCTCGGATATGAGACAAGCACAAAGGCATTGATTCGACGATCGGTTGATTCTAAGTCGAATAAATATCTCCACCTTGCCAAGCCATCTTCCGTTAACAAAAACACATAAAATTGTTGGGATTTCAGATTTTTCGATTTGAAGGATGGCATTTGTTTTTCATCTGTCTGTAGGAACTCTTCTAGGAGAGTTGCTACATGAAGTGTGTGAACTAAAGAAGAAAGGAGACATGTTTGAAACTCGTATTGGAGAGTATGGAGATAACGTTAACATCTCAGAATCGAAGCTCTTGTAAAGATAAAAGAGGTAAACAAAGAATTGGACCGTGAGATTAATGACAAAGAAATATGGAAGTTGTGGAAACAACTAGAGAAAGGGAATGTAGAAGATCAAATTACGAGCTATCGATCCGAGTAATGAAGACCAGGATACGATTATCGATCTGAGTAATGAAGACCAGGATAATAGCAGATCACAGCATACCGTAATTGAAGCAGAGAAGTAATGACGTGTTAATGTGTGATTTGATTTTGTAATTCAAATACACAGACGAACGTTACTTGTAATTCAAATACATAACGTTACTTGTAATCTGCTATATATATGACAGTGTGTACATACAATTGTAATCAAGCAATTAGAGAATAATAAAATCAATTGATTTTGAAATCTTTCATGGTATCAGAGCCAGCAAAAGACTAACGTCTACATGGCCTCCTCAAGCTCTTCTTCTGCCCAACCATCTTCCATCCTCTCCGTACCTTCTGTCACCATTGTCAAGCTTAATCTTGGCAACTTTCTCATGTGGAAAGCACAGCTTGTTCCATACTTCAAAGGTCAAGATCTCTTCGGTTATCTTGATGGAAGCATCCCAAAACCTCCCAAATTCATCTCTGTCACACACCCTGAAACATCAACCGTATCAGAACGTCTCAATTCATCCTACACTCACTGGATTAGCCAAGACAATTTGATACTCAGCACACTAATGACATCCTTGTCAGAAAGTGTTTTTGCACAAGTTGTCAATTACACAACATCCAAAGATGTTTGGAATGCACTAGAGGACACATTCTCCTCTCGTTCTCGAGCAAGAATCCTGCAAATCCGAACCCAACTTGCAACTGCAACCAAAGGAAATCAAACTGCCACAGAATATTTCAATTTTGTCAAAAGACTCACAGATGAGTTGGCAGTGGCTGGTCATCCTTTTAATAATGATGATGTTATAACTTATCTTCTTGCAGGACTCAATCATGAATATGACACCCTCGTGACCTCCATTTCAGCACACATTGATGCTATCATGTTGGAAGAAATCTACTCTCTTTTATTAACCTCTGAAGCACGGCTGTCCAGGCATCATCTCGCCTCTGCCATTCCTCAAACCTCTGCAAATTTCACTCAACGACAAACCACCTATCCCAGAAGTGGTGGCTATCGTGACAGGGGTAGAAATCATCATGGAGGATTTAATCCCAGCAATAAGTCATTCAACTAGTCTTCTGTTGTTTGTCAAATTTGCAACAAAAGTGGACACCTTGCAAAAAAATGTTATTTCAGATTTGACTTAACTTATCAGGAACCCTCTTCAAACCAAGGACTAGCAGCTGTGAGACATGAAGAAACAGATACGTCGGTGTGGACCACAGATACAGGAGCCACGCATCACTTCACAAACGATGCTAACAATATTTCCATGCAGAAATCAAATTACAATGGTGCAGATACTGTACATGTTGGTAATGGTCAAGGTTTGCAAATCTCCAAAATTGGGTCTTCCCTTCTTTCAACTCCTTCGTCAACTTTTATTCTCAACCAAATTCTTCTTGTTCCTGAAATTCGTCAAAATTTACTATCTGTGCATCAATTTTGCGTTGATAATAACGTATATTTTGAATTTCACTCTTTTCATTTTCTTGTGAAGGATTACTCGGGGAAAGTCCTTTATCGCGGCTATCTTCATGATGGGCTTTACCAATTCATCCACAAAGCTAAAATTCCAAAAGCATTTTCCTGTGTTCATTCATTTGAATGGCATCGTCGACTTGGTCATGCATCCACTCCAGTAGTCAATAAAGTGTTATCTAGTTTATCATTTCCTGTCGAGAAAAATAAAACAAGTCATTTGTGCCCTGAATGTCAAATGGCAAAAAGTCACGCCTTGCCTTTTAAAACCTCCACCTCTACTTCATCACACCCATTGGATCTAATTTATACCGATGTATGGGGGCCTGCATCCGTCACTTCCACCACCGGTGCAAGATACTATGTTAGTTTCCTAGATGATTTTTCCAAATTTCTCTGGTTGTTTCCCATTAAATTAAAATCTGATATTGAAAATGTTTTCTTAACATTTCAAACTTACGTCGAGAAACAATTTGAGAGAAAAATTAAAGTCGTTCAATCCGATTGGGGTGGGGAATATCGTCACCTAAACACTTACTTTCATCTACATGGAATCAACCATCATCTTGCATGCCCTCACACTCACCAGCAAAATGGATCCATTGAACGCAAACATCGACACATTGTCGAAGTTGGACTAAGTCTATTGGCACATTCCAATTTGCCTATGATATATTGGGAAGATGCGTTTCAATGCGCTACCTATATCATTAATAGACTTCCAACCCCAATTTTGCATCATAAAACACCCTTTGAAATGTTGTATGGTAAACTACCTAATTATCATTTCATGCGCGTATTTGGGTGTGCCTGCTGGCCCAATTTACGACCATACAACAAAAACAAATTAAATTTCAGATCCAAAACATGCATATTCATTGGCTATAGTCTTTGTCATCAAGGGTACAAATGTCTTGATCTCTCGACTGGAAAAATTTATGTCTCACGAAATGTTGTTTTTGACGAATCTCTTTTTCCTTTTTCTAAACAATCTGTCTCGGCCACAAAAGAGTCTTGTTCAATCTCCTCTATTGCACTCCCACAGAATATCACAACCCCTGTGTCTTCTAATTTGCAACCTAATCATAACTCAACATCTACACAATCTGCTCCTCTTGTTATGGTCTCTGCAGGAACAGCTCTCGGTGCACCTTCACCAGCAGCAGATCACACTTCAACATCTGCACCTATTGCTGTGATTTCTGCAAGTACAAGTCTCGGTCCAACTTCAACAGCAGCAGATGAACATACAAATCAGGATGAACAATCTGTCACAATGGATATTCCACCTATTGATGTACCTCCAAGAACAGCCCCCACAAATACTCACCCAATGATCACACGGTCCAAGAACAATATACACTGTCCACGCCAGCCAAGTGATGACTTTGTAAGATATCCATTGCCAAAAGCATTGACAGCAGCCGTGATTACCACAGATGCAGAACCCACATGCTTCAGCCAAGCCTCCAAATCACCACAGTGGCGTGAGGCTATGGATAAGGAATTCACAGCACTACTTCAGAATGGCACATGGTCACTGGTTGCTCCCCCTGCAGGTGCCAACATTGTTGGATGTCGATGGATCTACAAGATTAAAAAAAATGCTGACGGCACCATTGAGAGGTATAAGGCACGCCTTGTTGCCAAAGGATTTCATCAACAAGAGGGCATCGATTTTTCAGAAACATTCAGTCCTGTCATCAAGCATGCAACAATTCGGTTAGTGATATCCATTGCAGTCTCATCTAATTGGCAGATTCAGCAACTAGATGTTCAAAATGCTTTCTTGCATGGTGATCTCAATGAGACAGTGTTTATGCATCAACCACAAGGGTATGTTCATCCTCAGCATCCCCACCATGTGTGTAAACTCCACAAGTCCCTTTATGGCTTACGCCAAGCACCTCGCTCATGGTTCTTCAAACTGTCGACACAACTATTATCTATGGGGTTCATTGAGAGCAAGGCTGACACATCTCTATTTATCCTTAACAACAGCAACTATATTGTCTACATTCTCATCTATGTAGATGATATTTTAATCACAGGGTCCAGCACAACCAAGATTCAGTCTATTGTCATGCAACTCCAGTCCAAGTTTGCTGTCAAAGATCTCGGCTCCCTACACTTCTTCCTAGGGGTAGAAGCCTTGTGGTGTGAAGATGGCCTCTATCTCACTCAGCGTAAATACATTGCCGAGTTGCTGCAAAGAACAAAGATGGATAAAGCAAAACCTTGTACAAGCCCCATGGCATCCACATGTCGTCTTACGTCCACAGATGGAAAAACATTTGAAGATATTCACCTCTATCGCAGTGTGGTGGGTAGCCTACAATACTTATCCTTCACAAGGCCTGACTTGGCATTCTCAGTACACAAAGTCAGCAAATATATGCACAAACCACTTGATATCCATTGGATGGTTGTTAAACGAATTCTTTGATACCTCAAGCACTCAATCTCGACTGGTTTATACATCACCAGATGCACTGATTTCACCCTACAAGCCTATTCAGATTCTGATTGGGCTGCAGACTTAGATGATCGCCGATCGATGGGAGCTTATTGTATTTTCATGGGGTCCAATCTCATCTCCTAGAGCTGCAAACAACAACCCACAGTGGCTCGCAGCAGTACTGAAGCTGAGTACAAAGCTCTTGCCAACACTGCCGCAGAAATTACTTGGTTCCAATCCATCATTCTTGAACTAGGCTTATCTCCTGAGCCGAGTCCCACCTTGTGGTGTGACAACATTGGGGCTACTTATCTCACATCAAACCCCAAATTTCATGCCAGGACCAAGCACATTGAACTGGACTTCCATTTTGTCCGTGACAAAGTCAGCAACAAAGAATTGACAGTAAAGTTCATCTCCAGCTGTGATCAGCTAGCTGATTCCCTTACAAAGCCAATACCACCTGGAAAATTCAAACAAGTATTGATCAATCTGCATGTCCGTGAACTCCCCTTCAGATTGAGGGGGCGTGTAGAAGATCAAATTACAGTTACTGATCTGAGTAATGAAGACCAGGATACAGTTACTGATCTGAGTAATGAAGACCAGGATAATAGCAGATCACAGCATACCGTAATTGAAGCAGAAAAGTAATGATGTGTTAATGTGTGATTTGATTTTGTAATTCAAATACACAGACGTTACTTGTAATTCAAATGCATAACGTTACTTGTAATCTGCTATATATATGACAGTGTGTACATACAATTATAATCAAGCAATTAGAGAATAATAAAAATCAATTGATTCTGAAATCTTTCAGGGAAGAAGCTTGTTAACAAATACAAACAAGCAAAATGTTCAAGCTGGTTGAAAAGCCTTTTACATGAAGGATCTTGAGAAGTTGGATGATTCTCTTAAGAGGTTTTGTCATGTTGTCATGCCGGTGCTACAATCCTGGATTCAGATGGAGACATTGCAGGTGCTGGAGGACAATCGAGAGGAGCTGATAGAAACTCACGAGGATTTGAAAGACATTCAGGAGGAGATTCAACAAATTCATGAGGAGGTGGAAGACAATCTTGAGGCGGTGAGAGGCATCCATGAGGGAGTGAGAGACATCCACGAGGATGTGAAGCAGGTGAAGGAGATTGATCAGAAAGTGAAAGATATCCAGACCAATGTGGAACGCGTAAGTGATAGGGTCAACGATATTCACGATGAGGTGAAAGAAGTCAAAGAAGTTCGTGAAGAGGTGAAAGGCACTCACGTTGGTGTGAAAGACATCCAAGTGCAGGTCAAAAAAATTCATGAGGAGATGAGAGAGATGAATAAGGATCTTCGTTCAAATATTCAGACTGAAAAGGCAGCCATTCCTGTGTCAAACAACAATGTACATTTCCGGCCTTTTATGCCTCCAGAGCCACCACAGGTTACTGTTGGAATGGACAAGCCAATGAAAGATTTGAAGAATGAATTGTTCAACGATGCAATTTCCACGGTTGTATTGACAGGTCCTGGTGGAAGTGGAAAGACCACCTTGGCTAAAAAACTTTGTCATGATGAAGCCATTAAAGGTAGCACTTCAATTTCTCAGAAAGTTTTTGTTTCTATAATTTATTCATAGATCTCAAGTAGTTGAATCCCAATTTGATGATGACATCTCATTTGCATCCGTAATCTATAAACTAAACATCTGTGAAGGTTTTGAGCATTATTTGAATGATTTAAATGATCTCTGACTCAACTTTCAGAAATATCTTGTTATAAAGCTTTTAAAGTGCAAAAACATACATGTTCATGAACAGTATGGCCACCTGAATTCATTTCTTCATGATAATCTGGGACAGTGCAACAGGTTACTATATGTATCTAACCCTTCATATAAGACAGGCCTTGAATTATGAAATCCATATGGTTAATTTCGAAAATCAATGTTAATATATAGAGAAAAAAAGCACAAAACTTTTGCTAACAGTTTTCTCTGTGATGAAGAAAAATATACAGACAATATCTTCTTCATCACTGTCTCAAAATCACCGGATCTGAAGATCATTATACAGCAGCTATTTCGGCATAAGGGTCATTCGGTCCATGAGTTTCGGACAGATGAAGAAGCAGTGCACAGCTTGGAGCAATTGCTGAAGCAAATAGGAACAAAGCCTATATTATTGGTTCTCGACGATGTTTGGTCTGGATCAGAGAGGCTTGTGGACAAGTTCAAGTTCCAAATACCAGGATATAAGATTTTGCTGACATCAAGATCTTCACTCCGTGGATTTGATTCGAAATATAAATTGGATAAGTTGAATTATGAAGACTCCCTGAGTCTATTTAGACAGACAGCAGAGCTGCAGAATAGCAGCTTTAACAAAGTAGAAGATGACGTGGTTAAGAAGGTACCTACAATTCTAAAGAGCATGTATATTTATACTAAGTATATAACCTCCAAAATCATGTTCGTTTTCCTCTCTTTTTTGCATGGATTTATAAATTTCATCGAATTCTGAAATGAAGATTTGTTTACCATGAGTTATGTTTTTTTCATGTAATGTCCTTTTAAGCTATTTTTCATCTGTTGAAAACAATTAGAATAACCAACATCCTGAAAACCAAAATATTTGTGGCAATAAATTGCAGATAGTGAAATTTTGCAAGGGATTTCCACTAGCTCTTACAGTCGTAGGCCGTTCACTCCGCCAACAACAACCTGCAGTATGGAAAACTAAAGTGAAGCAATGGTCAAATGCTGGTGCTTTTTTTGAATCCAATAATGATCTGCTTGCTTGTCTAAAGACAAGCTTGGATGCAATGGATAATAAACTGAAGGAATGTTACGTTGACTTGGGAGCATTTCCTGAAGGTCAACTGATTCCTGCCTCTGCCATCATTGACATGTGGGAGGAGTTGTATGAAATGAATGGAGATGGTCTGAACTCAATATCAAACCTCCATGAACTATCCTCCTTCAATCTAATTGATCTGGTAGTGACAAGGTATCCTGGATTCATATTTATCATCAGGCCAACCATATCTCTTATTCTCGCGTACTTCGTGTAATTCACACCTTTTGTTGTTTAATTAAACACTTTTGCAGTATCTAATGGTTTTGTTTCCGTAGAAGTCTTACTTTTGATAACCCGAAAGAATGCGGAACATCAAAAGTCTTACAGTTGTTCATGGATATTAAATATAGTCCTTGGTAATCAATTCTTTCCCACTCGCTAGGACGGATGAAAATGAAAGAGAAGACTACAGTGAAACATTTGTCACACAGCATGGCCTTCTTAGAGATCTGGTCAACCATCTTAGCGGATTGGTTGGTTCAGAACAGAGGAGGAAAAACCTAGTTGTGGACATAAATGGAGATGAATTTCCCGGCTGGTGGAAGCAAGAGCATCAAACAATCATGGCCCGAGTCCTGTCGATCACCACAGGTAGCACATCCCTATCTTTGTCAAGCATTCTTTTCTGAGGCCTACTCCGGTTTGGTATAATGATAAACAATAGGCCCAGTTTTGTTTCTTCGATAGAATTTTTTATTTCTCCACTCTCCTGGCGATATTTTATGCAGATGAAACTTTCAAGTCAAGTTGGCCCAATATTCAAGCACCTGAAGTCGAGGTTCTAGTTCTCAATTTTCGCACCAAGAAGTACTCGTTACCCAAGTTCATCAAGAGCATGGATAAACTAAAGACTTTGATCCTCACAAATTATGGTTTTTTCTCAGCTGAAATAAGTAACTTTATGGTTCTTGGAAACCTGTCCAATCTAAAGAGGATCAGGTTGGAGCAGGTTTCGATTCATTTCCTTACCATACACTGTGATCAGTTAGAAAATCTGCAGAAAATATCGTTGATCAGGTGTAATATTGTTCCGTCTGGCAGTGACAAATCTATCCGGATTTCAGATGCGCTGCCGAAACTAGAGGAGATCAACATTGGCTACTGCGATAGTCTGATTGAATTGCCTGTTGAGCTCTGTGACATTGTCTCCCTAAAGAAACTTTACATCACCAACTGTCAATGCCTGTCAATATTGCCTCCAGAAATCGGAAAGATGGTGAATTTGCAAGTCTTGATGCTTAGCTCCTGCAGAAATTTGTCAGAATTGCCAGACACTATTGGAAGCATCCATAAACTGAGAATTCTTGACATATCAGACTGTGTTAGCATTAAGAATTTGCCAGGACAGACAGGGAAGCTGCGGAGTCTAGAAAAGCTTTAAATGACAGGATGCTCAAATTGCAGGTTACCTAACTCAGTCACCGCTCTTGAGAGTTTGAAGTCCGTGATCTGAGATGAAGAAACAGAGAAATCATGGAAACCTTTCGAGCAGGAACCTCCCAAACATGGCTATTAATTACCTGGTCTAGATGTATGATAAGAATTAAGAAATACAATTGCCATAATTTTAATGTACACTAATGAATCACTTATATATAAATATCTTCCATTATCCAAGGTCATAATGAGATCAAATACCTCATGTCACTTTTTTGTGATGATTTGTTCTCTTTTTCAGCAGTTTTTCTCCCAAATGGACTAGCTTGTTAATTCGTTTTCACATAAACCCTAAGATCTTGAACTACATGATGATCACAATAAGATTTCGATTTGAGAAGGATTAAGGATTACCTCCGTTCATTTTTGTACGAGGAGGTTCTTGATCCTGCTGCCGAATCTCGATGTTGATCGGTGTTGAACTTTGGTTGAAGAAAAACTTTAGTGAAGGGTTTCGGCTTTCTCTCCTCGCCTATAAACCCTAATGTGTTGAAATCATGACATCTTTTGTGATGGACAAAAGTCTATATTTATAGGTGGAGAGAGGACCGAAAACCAATTAGGGTTTTGTTTAATTCAATCTCAACCGTCCATCAAGGTAGTGATTGATATGGAATAAACTCCTTAATTAAAACCGATTTTGTAGAAAATAGAATGTATCCTATGAAAACGAAATTCCTATAATGATCACAATTTCGGAAAGGAAGGACTTAAAAGTAATTTCTTATAGTCTCCCACTTGGTCGATAGGAAGATCCATTAGGGTTTTCATATAGGAGTCATAAGACGCGCGTTACATGCTAAGCTCTTCTTTAGTCGGTTATCATAAGTGTCTTGGCTAATCCGGTTGTCAATGGGAGTCATGGCGTGCACACATCATTCCATAACATGATTCCTTCCATGTACCACATCATTGACAACTTTCATAACTAGACCATAAGAGGAGATTTGCATAATGGTCCCATAATGTCTTTGTTACAAGATCTGTTTCATTAGCATTCATCTAATCATAAATATGTACACAATGGATAACAGAAAAGAATATATAGCAGATGTAGCAATACATTAAGAGCTCAATAAATGTCAAGTACAAGTACATGATAAAGAGTAGATAAATGATAACTAGGAACTATCTTCAAGACCCATACTTTGAGTATGTCCCTGAAAGGTCTTTGGAGGTAGTCCTTTTATGAATATATCTGCAACCATGAGATCTGTTCTTGTATGCTCAATGACAATTTTCTTTAGTCTAACATCCTGCTTCAGTGATAGATATTTAAGGTCCATGTGTTTTGCTCCCTTAGATATCCTGTCATGCTTGGAGAAGAAAGTTGCAGCTTCATTGTCACAGTACAGAGTTAGTGGCTTAGAGATGAAACTCAAAGCTCCAAACTCAGAGACAAAATTACGCAACCACGCTCCCTGAATTGCAGCCTCATAACATGCCACGTACTCAGCCTCCATGGTGGATGTGTAAAGCAACTCGGATTTCTGGCTTTTCCATGATATTGCACCTCCAGATAAGAGATACACATAGCCAAGAGTGCAGTGTCTAGTGTCAGGACATCCTCCAAAATCTGAATCTGAATAACCAGTCACCTGTAGGTGTCCTGATTTTCTATATGTGAGCATGTAGTTCCGTGTTCCCTTTAGGTATCTCAGTACTTTCTTTGCAGCTTTCCAATGAGCTATCCCTAGATTACTTTGAAATCTACCCAACATGCCAACAGCATGACTAATGTCAGGCCTCGTACAGACCTGTGCATACATCAAACTCCCTACGAGAGAAGCATAAGGATATTGTGTCATTTCTTTACGTTCCAACTCGTTTTGTGGACACTGCGTAAGATCAAGCTTATCTCCTTTATGCAAGTGGAACAGGACTAGAGGAACATGTCATCATGCCAAATCTCTCAGAACTTTGTCAATATATGCCTTTTGAGACAATCCCAAAATACCAAGTGACCTATCACGAATATCTCTATTCCTATCACATAGGATGCCTCGTCCATATCTTTCATTTCAAAGTTCTTAAAGAGATAAGCCTTGGTTTCATGTAATAAACCAAGGTCATCTGCTGGCTAATAAGATGTCATCAACATACGTAACTAAAAATATGAACTTGCTACCAATGATCTTAAGGTATATGCAAGGGTCAACGATATTTTCTTTGAAACCAAATTCAGTAATAGTTTCATCGAACTTTAGATACCATTGCCTGGAAGCTTGTTTCAGTCCATATAGTGATTTCTTAAGTTTGCAGACCATGTCTTCTCGACCTTCAATTATGAAGCCTTCAGGTTGACGCATGTAGACTTCCTCTTGCAAGTCTCCATTAAGAAAGGCGGTTTTGAAGTCCATTTGATGTAACTCAAGGTCATAATGAGTCACTAATGCCATGATAATTCTAAGTGAGTCTTTTCTCGGATACAAGAGAAAAAGTCTCAGTATAATCAATACCTTCTTCTCGATTGAAACCTTTGGCAACAAGTCCGGCTTTATGTCGCTCAATATTGCCTTTGCAATCCCACTTGGTCTTAAAACCCACTTACGACCAACCGCTTTGTGTCCCGGAGGCAATTGAACTACTTCCCATACTTGATTTTCTCGCCATAGATTTCAATTCATCCTTCATGGCATCGATCCATTTATTAGAATTAACATCATTAATGGCTTGTGAATAAGAAACCGGGTCTTTCATTGTCCCATCTTCAAATTCTACTTGGTAAAGCATATAATCATTGGAAATGGCAGATCTCTTTTATCTTTGAGACCTTCTTAATGTTGGTTCCACTGGTATTGCATCCATAGGTTCATTGGCAATAATCTCATTATGGAGTTGTGGATTATTCATTGGGTGTTCCTCATTGTTGAATGGTTCAACAATGGGAGGGTTCCCATCTTTCAAAATATAGGGTAAAGGAACATGTACCCTTATTTCTGAATAACCACATCTTGAACTTTATTACTCCCACCGATTTCGCCATTCTCGTAGAATCTAGCATTACCGGTTTCAACAATTCTCGTACTATGGTTAGGACAATAAATCCTATATCCTTTGGACTTATCCGGGTAACCTATGAAGTAACCATTGATCGTCTTAAAGTCCAATTTCTTTTCTTGTGGATTGTAGATTCTAGCTTCAATCGGGCAACCCCAAACTTGGAGATGTCTTAAACTAGGTTTTCATCCTTTCCACAGCTCAAAAGGTGTCTTTGTAATCGCCTTACTAGGAACCCTGTTCAAGATGTAAACAGCTGTGCGTAGAGCATCCATCCATAATGATATAGGTAAATTGGCATGACTCATCATGGATCTAACCATTTCCATATATGTACGATTTCACCTTTCAGCTACACCATTTTGCCATGGAGATCCAGGCATTGTGTATTGGGCAACAATTCCAAGCTTTTGGAGAAGTTTTGCAAAAGGTCCAGGATGTTGTCCTGTTTCATCATACCTTCCATAAAATTCACCACCTCTATCTGACCTTATGATTTTCACTTTTCTATCTAGTTGCCTTTCGACTTAAGTAATGAACACTTGTACAGCATCCACTGACTGAGATTTATCATGCAACAAGTATAGATAATAGTAACGCGAGTAATCATCAATAAAGGTAATGAAATACTTCTCTCCCCCAAAAGTTGGAACGTCAAAAGGTCCGCAAATATCTGTATGTATTATTTCAAGAAGTTGGGTACTTCTTGTGGCTCCTTTCTTTGTGTGTTTTGTTGTTTTTCCTTTAATACAATCCACACAAGTTTTATGATTAGTAAAGTCTAGATCCGGAAGGACACCATCTTTTACTAATCTTTTGATCCTTTCACTGGATATATGACCCGACCTTTTATGCCACAAGAAATAGGAGTCGCTTTCAGACGACTTACGCTTTGTTTCTATATTAGAATGCAGTAAGATGGAACTTGTATAAGCCATCAATTAAAATCCCGAACCAATAGGTTCAGAATTCTTAAATAAACTGAATTTACCATTTTTAACTTGAAACGAATAACCAATTTTATCAAGTGCACTTACGGAAACTAAATTACGGGAAATAGACGGAACATAAAGAGTTTGACATAAGTCTAACTGAAAACCGCTATCTAAAACAAGACGAAAGGTTCCAATAGCTTCAACTGGAGCTTTGTCTTGATTTCCCATAAATAAGAAGTTCTCACTTGGGTTTATGGTTTGGGTCGTAAGGAATCCCTGCATTGTGTTAGAAACATGAACGTTAGCACCAGTGTCAATCCACCAAGTATTGGGAGAAACATAAGTAAGATTTGATTCGAAATAACTTACGAAACCCATAGGGTTACCTTTCTTTTCGAACCATTCTCGTCGTTTAGTGCAGTCTTTTGCAAAATGTCCAGGTTTCTTGCAAAATTTGCACAAGTCTTCCTTCTTTTTCTTCTTGGGTGGTTGATTGGCCTCATTAGATCTGGGTGGTGCCCTTTTCTAGCCTAAATTGTGCTTTGTCCCAGCTTTATGTCCAGCTCTTTGAACAAAATGAGCCACTTTAATGCCTTGTTGAGTCAGTCGTGCCTCTTCTTGAACCAGCTTATTAGCCAATTCATTCACTGCCCACTTGTCCTTAATAGTGTTGTAGTGAATTTGGAATGGCCCGTACTGAGGAGGTAAACTGTTCAGGATAAATTGGACGAGAAAAGAATCATCCACAGTCATTCCCAAATTTCTCAACTTAGCTGCGAGGTTGGTCATCTCAATAACATGTTCATGCATTGAGCGAGTACCATCAAACTTTATGGTTGTAAGATCTGCCATTAGTTTCCCAGCAAGGGACTTGTCTGCAGTCTTAAACCTTTCCTCTATGGCTTTCATGTAATCCTTAGCATTCTCGGATTTAGGAAGGGAGGTTTTGATGTTGCTGGCTATGGTCATTCGCAGGAACATGATGCTTAGTCTCGTCGATCTCTCCCAAGCATTAAGGAGAGTTTTTCCTCGAGGGTACTTTTGTCAATAAGTGGATCTGGCTTATCTTTGAGAAGGGTCGGATCCAAATCAAGTACTCCTAAAGTGAACTCAACTTGCTCCTTCCATTCGGAGAAGTTGGTTCCAGTGAGTATAGGGACGTAAGAAACATGCGAGTTGAGGTGAGTGGGTAGGCTAACTGCAATATAAATAGAGATACAATAATTTAATAAGACTTTAACTTAAAAGACAACACATGAGTAATAAAATGAAAATTAGGTGCTCCTGTGGGTAGTCACCGAGTTTTAATACATTATACCATTTAAAGTCGAGTATTTTTAGGTGAGTGTAATTACAAAGATGGGTAATAAAATGAAACTTAGGTGCTCCTGTGGGCAGTCACCAGAGTTTTAATACATTATACCATCTAAAATCAATTATTTTTAGGTGAGTGTAATTACAAAGGAGGGCGAGCGAAGCGAGCTCCTCTTAATCAGGCTCATGGGTTCCAAGCGGCGCACTCGGAAGAATTTTTTTTAAGGTTTCAATTCATAGGTTTTTCTTTATTCCCTATTTAATACGACATAATGCATCAAGAAAAAATAATAATAATAATAATAATAATAATAATAATAAAAAAAAAAAACGATAGAAAGCAACATCATAAACATAATCAGGAAAATTAGATCCAACTATATGGCCTTGTTCCTGTCTTCATCTTCAAGCCTCAAAACGACTCCGTTTTAGGTCGAACCAGCCACCAATTCGTCCGCCACCACTTTCGTTACGGCGAACTTATTGACATCTCTTACATCGAATATTTTCGAATAGTACTCACGCAGGAGCTTTGTACATAATCAAAATTTGAACTTTAAATAAATCACGACCAAACAGTCGTGCCCAAAAAAAAATTTAAAATAATGCGGAAAATAAATAACATTCATTCAGGCCATAATAGTTGGATTGTTAAGTATCTACAAAACAGAGTTAGGATATAGGTATCTACCGATTATGGCGATATAAGGTTATTCTACTTCATGGACAATCATGCGTTCATAAACCATGCTCTGATACCACATGTTAATTCGGTTTTCACATAAACCCTAAGATCTTGAACTGCATGATGATCACAATAAGATTTTGATTTGAGAAGGATTAAGGATTACCTCCATTCATCTTTGCACGAGGAGATTCTTGATCCTGCTGCCGAATCCTGATGCTGATCGGTGTTGAACTTTGGTTGAAGAAAGGCTTTAGTGAAGGGTTTGGTTTCTCTCTCTCGCCTATAAACCCTAATGTGTTGAAATCATGACATCTTTTGTGATGGACAAAAGTCTATATTTATAGGTGGAGAGAGGACCGAAAACCAATTAGGGTTTTGTTTAATTTAATCTCAACCGTCCATCAAGGTAGTGATTGATATGGAATATAACTCCTTAATTAAAACCGATTTTGTAGAAAATAGAATGTATCCTATGAAAACAAAATTCTTATAATGACCACAATTTCGGAAAGGAAGGACTTAAAAGTAATTTCCTTACACAGCTGCGAAGTGGGTTTAATCCTCCTGAAAAACAGCCACACTGACTCTGATATCAGTCAGATTTTTGTCCATGGTCATTTAGATAGTTCTGCATCAAGCACACCATGTCCTTGTTGGTGTGAGCTATCATAAAAGAATCAAATCAAATAATTTATGGAAAATCCTGTAAAATCCCTTACTCTAAGGGATAATCATACATATACCTGAACAGTTTGTCTTTGTAAAGAAAGAAAAAGAAAACGATAGAAACTTTCATTACTTTTATCAGTTCTTTCCAGTTTCTTGAGATCAATACAACATATAGATCACTTGTTAGATGTTTATTTGTGTAGCCTTGAGGGCCAGTTGTGTTTTGATGATTGATTGAGAATGCATTTTTACAAAACAGTATGTCTATTTAATTGAATGGTAGAGTCTGTGGAAGCACCTAGAGTTGGTTAACCAATGATTTTGAATTTTCTTCCTATCAGAATTGTGTTTAATGATACAGAATTTCTTTCATGTCAGGGAAAATATTGTAGCAGAAAACAAACTGTCACGACAGATACTTCATCCTTAAAAAACATTATCTTTCATTCGAACAAGAAGTCATGGAGGGTCAAGAACCCAGCAACAGAACATAGATCTTGGTTTTATTAAGGAAGATTTGAAGTTAAAACAATAAGTAAGGAAGATGAATTTCCTAAACTAAATATGAAAAATTAAATTATCAAGCGTAACATTTGATTTCCTAAACTAAATAGGAAAAACATCATGAAGGAAAACATTCTTGTAAGAATTGAGGAAACAAATACTTTCCACTAAAAATCACTTAATTACAATTTTAACAGTAACTGTCTTGCAAAAAGCAAAATCCAAGTTAGCTGGTTTGTCAGAAACTAAACCCAAACTTGGTAACCTTTTCGCTTCTTTGATAATTCATTCTAAATCTGCGCATTGATGGCTGACTTTGGCTTGAAGGCCAATGAGAAGAACACAATGAGTTTTCTTGATCGTTTAAAGGTACGACATGGCTAGGCTTAGGCAGCTCTTCTTCATGATCCACGAATTTCTTACTCATTTCATTAACCTCGGTCAAAAGTTTCCGCATGTTCTCGTATTGCAAAAGCTGAAAATTCAACGTTAAAAGATGTTTGAGAGATTCATCAAGTTCATCAATTCTCTTCTCGTATCTTCTCATCTTGAAATAATTCCACCGCGAGATTCTTGAGCATTTAGAAACAAGACGACTCCCTCTCACCAGCAATTCACACAATCTCTGAGCTTCTGCTCCAAGAAACTGCTTTTGTTCTCCTCGGATTCCTTTGAATCTTGAAATCAAGATCCTGACGGTTGTTTGCAGAAGCTGTAGCTTGAATTTGAAGCTGGAGGCTGTAGTTACTGCACGCCTGATCGAATCACTTAGCAGCTCAAGGGCAACTCCCAGGGCAGCCCCTGAAACAAGCTGTGATACTGGCTCCATTGGAACAATTCGGCAACAAAGAGTATAATAACTTACAGAAGAAAGATTGCTCCTGGCTACTTGTAAGTTCAAGTGATGTTGTTGTCTCTACAGGGAAGTAACTATGAAACAGGAAATGATATCGAAAGCTTTTTAGAGACTCTAGTTGTGCACAAATCTCACAGTGGAGGAGGATTGCTCTGAATTTTATCTGCAATAATAATAATAAAAAAAAAACTGAATATTATAGGGCTTCTAAGTTTCTTAAATAATGCGAAAAATCCTAATTCACCACTTTCAACAATGTTGGGTTGGAAGAATGGTGGGTTAGTAACCATTTTCAACAATGGTGGGTTGGAAGAATGGTGGGTTAGTAACCATTTTCAACAATGGTGGGGAGAAAGTTTGCATACCATTGTTGAGGTTTCACACCATTGTGTTCATACTTCAACAACTATGAGCTCTTCTTTATATCTTTTTATATTTATAAATTATACTCATGATTACAAACCTATTTACATGCATTAAGTTATAGAGAATCAAGGAAATAAACTACTCAAAGAAACTTCTAATTTAATAAGGATTCTAATTCAACAAAAATTCTTATAAAATAGTCTAACATAAATCTTTTTCATCAAGGACTATATAGCGGAGATTTTATCTAACAATCCCTCTTTTAAATTGATATTCTTAAATTTTCAATTTAAAAATAAATATTTTTCTTTAACCTTGTCTTGAACTTTCATTTTTCATCAATGATTTTTCTCCTTTTGTTTCATAACATATAGATTGCTCAAGTTATTTTGTTTTTTTTTTCTTCCATAGAGTTGTACTAACCTCACTATCTAGAGTATCGAGTTTGGCATGCGATCATGGATCAACATGAGTCATTTATTTTTATTTTATTTTCATTTTCTTTGTTTTATTTTTTCAATTTCTTTGTTTGATGTTGAATTTTATTTTAGCAAGTATTATTTTTATGTCCCCAAAGGATGTGATGCTTGAGATCTACATTTTAGGTTTTAGATTCGAGTCGGACTAAAAATTTATGATAATTAGAATTTTACTCGCTTAACTTGATCTACAAAGAGTGGTTAAAAGGGGTTAGGGTTCCCTCAAATTCAAAAAAATGTTATTATGAATATATAGCCATGATGACTTTTATATAAAAACAACTTTTAGATTCAGGATGCATGACCGACATGATCCAACAATCTAGAATTGATATCTTACTGAATTCTTTTGTTACTACTATATAACAAGCCATTCACCTAACAATCGGAGAAAAAAGCGTATCGGAACAGCTCCTCGGTGCTGCAAAATTCAACGACAGAGATGGTGATTTAATAAATTCAGTATCCTAATCACTAGAGCGTAAGACATCATCAATATTATAACAACGTAGATGTTGAAAGAAAATAATAAATCTCGGAACATACACACTATTGTTAGAGATCGCAGTCGATTAACACACAATATTTATGTGGTTCGGCAACTTGCCTACTCCACGGAGCTACTGATTTGTATTAAGCAAACAATAATACAAATACAAGGAGGAGGAGAAACAACTCAACTCAACTCAACTCAACTCACTCTTTAGCTCTCTCTACACAAATCATTCACTTGTGTTCTTCACTCAATGATGTCTAAAGCTCTAAGAAGCTCCTCTATTTATAGCAAGATTGAGAAGACAATCTTTAATGGTTGGCCACCAAATTCACCACTTTCAACAATGGTGGGTTGGAAGAATGGTGGGTTAGTAACCATTTTCAACAATGGTGGGTTGGAAGAATGGTGGGTTAGTAACCATTTTCAACAATGGTGGGGAGAAATTTTGCATACCATTGTTGAGGTTTCACACCATTGTTTTCATACTTCAACAACTATGAGCTCTTCTTTATATCTTTTTATATTTATAAATTATACTCATGATTACAAAACTATTTAGATGCATTAAGTTATAGAGAATCAAGGAAATAAACTACTCAAAGAAACTTCTAATTTAATAAGGATTCTAATTCAACAAAAATTCTTATAAAATAGTCCAACATAAATCTTTTTTCATCAAGGACTATATAGCGGAGATTTTATCTAACAATCCCTCTTTTAAATTGATATTCTTAAATTTTCAATTTAAAAATAAATATTTTTCTTTAACCTTGTCTTGAACTTTCATTTTTCATCAATGGTTTTTCTCCTTTTGTTTCATAACATATAGATTGCTCAAGTTATTTTGTTTTATTTTTTTCTTCCATAGAGTTGTACTAACCTCACTATCTAGAGTATCGAGTTTGGCATGCGATCATGGATCAACATGAGTCATTTATTTTTATTTTTATTTTCATTTTCTTTGTTTTATTTTTTCAATTTCTTTGTTTGATGTTGAATTTTATTTTAGCAAGTATTATTTTTATGTGATAATACTTGAGATCTACAATTTAGGTTTTAGAATCGAGTTAGGACGTGCTCATCTTGTAAGAGTTTGTGATAATTAGAATTTTACTCGCTTAACTTGATCTACAAAGAGTGGTTAAAAGGGGTTAGGGTTCCCTCAAATCTAAAAAAAAAAAAAAAATTATTATTATGCATATAGTTATGATGACTTTTATATAAAAACAACTTTTAGATTCAGGATGTATGACCTGACATGATCCAATAATCTAGAAATGAGATCTTACTGAAGTCTTGTTACTATATAACAAGCCATTCACCTTACAATCAGAAGAAAAAGCGTATCGAACAGCTCCTCGGTCGCTGAAAAATTCAACGACAGAGATGGTGATTTAATAAATTCAGTATCCTAATCACTAGAGCAGAAGACATCATCAATATTTTAACAACGTAGATGCTGAAAGAAAATAATAAATCTCGGAACATACACACTATTGTTAGAGATCGCAGTCGATTAACACACAATATTTACATGGTTCGGCAACTTGCCTACTCCACGGAGCTACTGATTTGTATTAAGCAAACAATAATACAAATACAAGGAGGAGGAGAAACAACTCAACTCAACTCAACTCAACTCACTCTTTAGCTCTCTCTACACAACACATTCACTTGTGTTCTTCACTCAATGATATCTCAAGCTCTAAGAAGCTCCTCTATTTATAGCAAGAGTGAGGAGACAATCTTTAATGGTTGGCCACCAAATTTACCACTTTCAACAATGGTGGGTTGGTAGAATGGTGGGTTAGTAACCATTTTCAACAATGGTGGGTTGGAAGAATGGTGGGTTAGTAACCATTTTCAACAATGGTGGGGAGAAAGTTTGCATAACATTGTTGAGGTTTCACACCATTGTGTTCATACTTCAACAACTATGAGCTCTTCTTTATATCTTTTTATATTTATAAATTATACTCATGATTACAAAACTATTTAGATGCATTAAGTTATAGAGAATCAAGGAAATAAACTACTCAAAGAAACTTCTAATTTAATAAGGATTCTAATTCAACAAAAATTCTTATAAAATAGTCTAACATAAATCTTTTTCATCAAGGACTATATAGCGGAGATTTTATCTAACAATCCCTCTTTTAAATTGATATTCTTAAATTTTCAATTTAAAAATAAATATTTTTCTTTAACCTTGTCTTGAACTTTCATATTTCATCAATGGTTCTTCTCCTTTTGTTTAATAACATATAGATTGCTCAAGTTATTTTTTTCTATAGAGTTGTACTAACCTCACTATTTAGAGTATCGGGTTTGGCATGCGATCTTGGATCAACATGAGTCATTTATTTTTATTTTTTTCATTTTCTTTGTTTTATTTTTTTCATTTTCTTTGTTTTATGTTGGATTTTATTTCAGCAAGTATTATTTTTATGTGATAATACTTGAGATCTACAATTTAGGTTTTAGAATCGAGTTAGGACGTGCTCATCTTGTAAGAGTTTGTGATAATTATAATTTTACTCGCTTAACTTGGATCTACTGAAAAGTGATTAAAAGGGGTTGGGTTCTCTTAAATTCAAAAAAAATGTTATTATGAATATATAGCCATGATGACTTTTATATAAAAACAACTTATTAGATTCAGGATGCATGACCTGACATGATCCAACAATCTAGAATTGATATCTTACTCGAATTCTTTTGTTACTACTATATAACAAGCCATTCACCTAACAATCGGAGAAAAAACGTATCGGAACAGCTCCCTCAGTGCTGAAAAATTCAACGACAGAGATGGTGATTTAATAAATTCAGTATCCTAATCACTAGGCAGTAAGACATCATCAATATTATAACAACGTAGATGTTGAAAGAAAATAATAAATCTCAGAACATACACACTATTGTTAGAGATCGCAATCGATTAACACACAATATTTACGTGGTTCGACAACTTGCCTCCTCCACTGAGCTACTTGATTCAGTATTAAGCAAACAATAATACAAATACAAGGAGGAGGAGAAACAACTCAACTCAACTCAACTCACTCTTTAGCTCTCTCTACACAACACATTCACTTGTGTTCTTCACTCAATGATGTCTAAAGCTCTAAGAATCTCCTCTATTTATAGCAAGATTGAGAAGACAATCTTTAATGGTTGGCCACCAAATTCACCACTTTCAACAATGGTGGGTTGGAAGAATGGTGGGTTAGTAACCATTTTCAACAATGGTGGGTTGGAAGAATGGTGGGTTAGTAACCATTTTCAACAATGGTGGGGAGAAATTTTGCATACCATTGTTGAGGTTTCACACCATTGTTTTCATACTTCAACAACTATGAGCTCTTCTTTATATCTTTTATATTTATAAATTATACTCATGATTACAAACCTATTTACATGCATTAAGTTATAGAGAATCAAGGAAATAAACTACTCAAAGAAACTTCTAATTTAATAAGGATTCTAATTCAACAAAAATTCTTATAAAATAGTCCAACATAAATCTTTTTTCATCAAGGACTATATAGCGGAGATTTTATCTAACAATCCCTCTTTTAAATTGATATTCTTAAATTTTCAATTTAAAAATAAATATTTTTCTTTAACCTTGTCCTGAACTTTCATATTTCATCAATGGTTCTTCTCCTTTTGTTTCATAACATATAGATTGCTCAAGTTATTTTTTTCTATAGAGTTGTACTAACCTCACTATTTAGAGTATCGGGTTTGGCATGCGATCTTGGATCAACATGAGTCATTTATTTTTATTTTTTCATTTTCTTTGTTTTATTTTTTCATTTTCTTTGTTTTATGTTGGATTTTATTTCAGCAAGTATTATTTTTATGTGATAATACTTGAGATCTACAATTTAGGTTTTAGAATCGAGTTAGGACATGCTCATCTTGTAAGAGTTTGTGATAATTATAATTTTACTCGCTTAACTTGGATCTACTGAAAAGTGATTAAAAGGGGTTGGGTTCTCTTAAATTCAAAAAAAATGTTATTATGAATATATAGCCATGATGACTTTTATATAAAAACAACTTATTAGATTCAGGATGGATGACCTGACATGATCCAACAATCTAGAAATGAGATCTTACTGAATTCTTTTTGTTACTACTATATAACAAGCCATTCACCTGACAATCAGAGAAAAAACTTATCGTACAAGGATGACAGAAGAAAAATAAAAAATACAGGGATGAAATTAGTCTTTTGCTTTGTTCAACGCATTTTGATGATGCAACCGTCAAAAACAAGGGAATTGAACACGCAACCTTCTGATCTGGAGTCAGACGCGCTACCATTGCGCCACGGATCCACCTCCAAAATTATGATGTAACATATAAGTAATATATATAACGTTAGTTGAACACGATCCTAGCAAACACGGAGCAATATTTTGTAGCACTCGAATCAAGAGCTTAAATCTAAATTTTCGAAAGCCTGTCGATGAAGGAATGGATCAAGATCTTCTTATTATTCATATTATTTTTAACGAAAAATATCGTTTTAAAAGGAATTAAAATAATAGTCAAAAGATTTAGTAAACTTTAAGAAGATGCAAAAACTTTTAACATCATCCCCGAACATTATGAGTTAGTGTTTGGAACATGATTGAAATTATTTTTAAATATATTTTTTATTAAAAATATATCAAAATAATATTTTTTTATTTTAAAAAATATTTTTAATATAAACACATGAAAAATATTTAAAAACACTAATAAATTTTAATTTAAAATAAAAAAATCAAATCATTTTAAAAATACTTTTAAAAGGCAGACAAACATCCACTTGCTCTAATCTTCTTCGTTGGATATGTTAAACACCGAAAAGTGAAAGTACATTAGATTATTTAGATGATGTTATACAAACATTGGCGTCATCCTTGGACTATGTACTATTTTACAAGGATATATCTTCCCCATCATTTTTATTCTAATTTCTTTAAATTATATTTCTCTGTAAATTTAACCACTCGGCTCTTCAATCTCTTGACAACCTTCTCATCAACCAGATCATGCAATCTTCTTGCTTGCATCCTCGTCCACTCTCCAAACCACTTTATCTTATCCTCATTCTTTACATATATCACAGGAACAGTCATGCCCACCACCATATCTGTAAATTAATTAAAGACTCTTTTAATATTTACATTTAGAGGAGAAACACAGTGTTCATGCACAGTCACGAGCGATACAGTTATGAGCTTACCTATGTAAAGAAGTGATAGAGAATCACAGAAGCTTCCGACATAAGAGAGCAGCCACAGAGCAGCAACGACACGAGCAAAGACAAACAGTTCTCTCTCTGCACTCACATGGCACATCCATCGAACTCCCTGTTCTATCGATTGTCTAATGGAGCGAGCAGTTTCAATAGATGTCTGCTCTGAGATCTCCAAGCAGGACAAGTCCTGCTCTTTTCTGAGAAAAACCCAGAAATTAAACAACCTTAAATTCTTGAAAGTTTTATATGTAGCAACAAAGAAACGAGAAAAAGAGATGGGTTAGCGATGGAATTAGAGGTATAATTACTTGCGGAGAAGCCTGAGCATGTTGCCATAAAGGAACAGTGAAGTGACAGCAAACATGGCAGCCCATGAAGAAACGGTGATGAAATTGAACTGATAAACATCAATCGAAACCCATGTAGCTGTTGAGACTACAAGAACCAATAAACTCAGCTTCTTTCTCCTCCACAAGAATACATCTCTCAAAGTATCTGGATCAAATTAAAACAGAAAGTGAGGCCGGAAAATATCAATTTGCATGTGAAAGAATTTATGATTAATTACCACACGAGACCGGCGAAGATCTTGAAGGAGTCGTCATGTCTAGTAAGGAAATGAAATTGAGGTTTCAACTTTCAACTCTATCTTGGTAAGGGACGGCGCTAATTGTCATAGGTGGCAAAAGGATCAAGAAACGTGCACGTCTTTTTCGTGGAAACACTTCAGCTCGCAATTGTTTATTTTTATCTTTATTTCCATGTTTCAGAAATATTTATATATAAATTGTTTTTAATTAATCTTTTATATATATTTTCAAGTTATTTTGAGGTGGTTCGTCCTCTTGTGACTACATGTAGGCAGACAGATAAAGGATATATATCCATACGACCCATAGTTTTCTCTAGGGAGCACATGATCTTACAGCATTAGCACATAGGAACCGATTTTAATGAAGAGTTTGCCATAAATTGTGTGCTTCACATATTCAGCTGAGGTGTGTAAAATATATTACTGTCTGCCTACATGTAGTCAGATAAAATATATTAATGAGGAGTCGACATGTTTCAGAAAGGCTAGCTAGAAGTAATAGGCGTTTAGATTTGCAAAGTAGAACGTTTGAATATAGAATATCGCTAAAAGCAGCATGCCATTTTGAAGAGAGGTGTCGCAGTTTCAATGCAAAACAGCAACAGTGGCAGTGATTCAATTGCAAGATTGCCGTGAACCCGCATTAAAGATACAATATTGCCAATCCCAAAAAAAAAGTGACTGACAGTAGAATATTTATAGAACTAAACATGAAATATTTGTTAACTGTTTCGTTAGAAAAAACACCTTTTCAAACAAAAAAAAAAGATTAATGGATAGGTGGTTAAATTTCCAGAATTTGAAGCAACACCATGTCATAAGGGATCGACACTAATCTAAGATTCTTCATATCTTAAAGACCAAAGGATTAGAACATAATGGTGCATAAACCCTGTGATGTTAGCATTGAGAATCTCTTCAATTAGCATATCGAAAAAGCTGTGTGATTAGGTTTAAAACACGAGGTTTTATGTGAGGAAGCTGGCACAAAAAAGGTGGCTAATAAGGTTTGGCAAATTAAATAGTGAAAAAAGCTAAAAGATGTGTGAATGGTAAGAACATTTGTTATTGCTAAACAAAATTACAAATGCATGCTTTAAGTATTTAGAAATTTAAATGTCAAGAGCTACATAAATCATTCATTTTTCTCTTCTCTGAACTTTCTTTTCTTCTCAAAACCTTATTTGTTAAGTAAGGTTCATAACATTTTTCAATTAAATCATCATACTTTTCCATATATATAAATTGTTCTCTTTCTTAGATTTATACATTCCCTATCTTCAAAATCAAAATTCTCTTTTTCCAAACATATAGAAGTTGATGTTGTAAGAGTGTTTGTGGAGGAAAATTAAGACAATGGTGGTGGTGATGGTTGGATTAATGATGAAGGTGATCGATTATAAAGTATAAAGTACATTCTGTACAAATATCAATTCCAAAAAAATTAAATGTTGAATGATAAAAATAAAAAATAAATCCTTGTTTTTCTAAAAAATTAGACCTTAAAAAAAGGCCAAATTCAACCCTTGTTTTTCTTCAAAACTTATAACCTTGTACATGTAGTTATGACTACCTCATAGTAGGGGGAAAAAGAAGACAATAATTCACAAAAAAAATATTGAAAGATAAAATTGAAAAAAATACAATAAAAGTGATTTAAAACAAATCAAAAAACAATAAAAAAAATGAAGACCAAACTTAACATAAAAATAAATAAAAATCAAATGTTGAGGGATAAAATTAAAAAATCAATGAATTAGTAATAGGGATATAAAAAAAAATACAAGAATAAGGACCAAATCTAATGAAAATGAAATTAAACCAAATGATATGGATGAAATTGAATAAAAAATCAATTAAAATAATTAAACAACAGAATATAAAAGAAAAAGGACCAAATTGGATATAAGACTTTAATAATAGGGTAGCTTTATAATTTGGCAAGAAAAAGAAAAGGAAAAAAGGGAGTAAGAAAAAAGTCGATTGAAGCCCAACTATCATGTTGTCATGCATACTCGTTGCATCATCATGCAAAGGATGTCATCATGCTTCTAACATCACCATGGACAATGGTTTTTGACACTTGGACATTGCCTTAAAGGTGCGAGAGGTGTTCACCTGCTAATGTATCATACGCAACCAGTTAATTGTACATTCGAGATAAAATATTTTTTATAATTATTGAGATTAAAATAATTAATAGATTTTGCTAATTAAAAAATAAAATATAACATCTATACATGGAAAGTTTGATATAATAAAATATATCAACACACCCTATTATAACAATTGGAACATCGAAACCTTAACATCTAAAAATATCATTACTATTACTGCTAAAACAATAAAAATTATTAAATTACCCCGATAACAAAAATCAAAAACATTAAAAAAAGAAGCAAGAAAAAAAAACTAAAATTATTATTCTTATTGGGTTAATAATGGGAAAAAATCGATAAAAAAAAAGATCAATAACTTTAACAAAAAAAGAAATGAAAAATAAAAAAATAATAATAATTTGACGTCAAAATAAATAAATAAAAATAAAAAAATCAACAGAAAGCAAAATGAAAAAAAATGCATAAGGGAAAAAAACAAAAAAAACAAACAAAAATACAAATAAAATAAAATCATAAGCAAAAAACAATAATGCATAGTTAGGCATGCTAGGCAGGGGGCAAACATATGACGTCCTGCCTAGGAGTCACATTTTATCCACTAAATTACAGGCATTTCATCGTATCTTAATGTGTAAAACTAATTAAATATTAGTCAAACAGCGTACTGAATGATCCGAACCGAAAATTGAACAACACTATTGTAATCCACATTGATTCTCCTCACATGTTACGGTAACCAAATCGTGACCTCTTTTATTATATAGAATAATACCGTCATCTTTTTTTTTAAAAAAAATATTTATTTGTATTAAAAGACCAAATTTTCTCTTCTTAGAAAGGGAAAAAAAACAAGAGTAAAATACTAAAAAAAAATCCCTAGAAGATATATTTTTTTATTGAAAGGAAAATCACGTATTTTAATTGTCTTTGGAAAATAAAAATATCAATAAAACTGAAAATCATTTTTTTTCTCTAAAGATTATTTAAGCATTACAATATTCCAAAAAAATATAAAAGGGGGTTCTGAACTGACTCGGTTGACAATGATCAATGTAACTATTTTTTATTCCTTAATGATAATTAAGTGGAAGGTTTTATTTAAGAGCTCACTATGTATTATAAAGTTTTGATCATATAGTTTAATGTTTTCTATAATATAATAAGTACATGAGATGCAATTTAAGCAACAAGTGCTTAAAAGAGAACCATACTATGATGATTCCCATCAACCACTATCCATAGGTCAGGTGATGTGGGGGCAGAGAAAATCCTTTAGTGACTGTTTTGAAATTATACTTGAAATTGTATTTTTTTATAAATATATTAAAATAATATATTTTTATTTTTAAATTATTTCTGACATTAATATATATAAAATAATTTAAAATATAAAAATTAATTTAAATATATATATATATATATATATAAATGTTTTTCAATTTTTTTGAAAATATTTTTAAAATATAATATCTAACACTGTCCCCACCTAAAACCCGTATTCTCGTGCAGGAAAAATAATGGCTCATCAATAGTCACTCCAGAGCTACCGGCAGGGGCAGGGCTCCACCGCAAAATTGTGTCCAACTTTTTAAATGTCACGAGCAGTGGTAAATACGTGTGGTACCACCCACTTGTTGTTTTAGAGTCAAAAGCTTAAACCCTAATCGCCGACAACTCACGTGGGTGCCCATCATCGCTGAATTCTCTCTTTTTTATTCATGGTTACCTCATATTATTCCTCAATGTATAACGCTTGTCACAACTAGGTCCCCAACTAAATTTTAAACAAACGAGCCCCGATTTATCCCATTGGGTCCTTCTTGAATCAACGTGACTAAGCTTCCCCTCGGTTGAGCCCTCAAAATCCAGGTGTTACTGTTAGATGATATCAGGTGTATTTTTGGGCCAGATAGAGGGACTCCATATGATTGGGACCCAATTGATGAAAAATATAAGTTAGAGACTCAATTGAGAATAGGGTTTTAAATTGAACCCACATATAAGGTTTCCCTTTGTTTTTCAAGTGTAGATTTCACTAGACAAAGCATGCACCAGTTGACCTGCGCTATCCTTTTCGGGCAGAAGCTAAACGAGGTGGCATTAGTAACACATTCCTGAAGTACAGTCAGGTCCTGAAATGCAAATAAGGTTTGGTCAGTGAAGTCGTAGTTTAATGGCCACTATGTATCCAGTTTGGATTCCAGCTGAACCTTCACCCAGCTGTATGCTGACCTAAATGTCATGGCTGGAGTCAACTGGCACGAGAGCTGGTATGGAGAATTAAATAGGGTGGTTTCTCCATTAGTGACTGAACAGTCGGTCCTTGCTCTGCTTTTCAGATTGTTTGATAAAAAATAAGAGCAGCATGGACGTATTTGTGTTAAAATATTATATTTTTGTCATTTATTGATTTAGTGTAATGGTGGATTGATGGGGATTTAATTAAGAATCTCGTATTTCTTGTATTCTTTTATTTGTTTTTTTTCTCCTCGTTATTTAAATATTTTAAAACAAAATGATTTTTTTTGTATTAAGTTAATGTTTTTAGTGTTTTCAGATTGTTTTTTGTGTTAAATATAAAATTATTATTATTTTAATATATTTTAAAATAAAAATTATTTTAAAAAACAATAGTTACTGTAATACAAAAGACTTTAACTTTTCGTCAATATTTTGACATAAAAACAATGAAAAAATATATATATTGTCCCAGCATACACTACTCCAAAGATTTAAAATTTTATTCTAATATTATTTTAAGAATATTTTTGTCTTCTAAAAAAAACATGTATCTATAACTAAACTCTATCTTAGTGACAAAAAATATTTTTTATTTAAAATAACATCAAAATAATATTATTTTTCATATCATCACATTCAATTATTTAAAAACAAAAAAATAATTTAAAATTAAAAAAAATCCTTTAAATTTCTGAAAAATGAATTGGACAGCAAATTATTTTTTACAGTTTTCCAAACCTTCAAAATTTAGGGAAATGAAAAATGGCTAGAAGTGGAGTCAAGTAAATGCCCTTGTTGAGACTTCATTTCAAAAATATTTTTGAAATTTTTTATTTTTTATTTTAAATTATTTTGTTAGTGTTTTTATATTATTTTATGTTTTAATATAATAATATTTTAAAAAATATTATTTGAATACAATTTTAAACAAAATGTTATTAAAAATAACTCAACCACATTTCAGGCAATTCCACACAGCAACTAGTCGTGCAAAT
>CM063594.1:7136782-7209228 GCA_032356905.1 Salix exigua | reverse complement strand
GAGAACCATAAATTACATTACAAACGCCAAAACCCTTTTTCTCACAAAAATACATAAAAAACACTCGATCGATCTCACTGATAATAATAATAATAATAATAATAATAATAATAATAATAATAATAATAATAATAATAATAATAATAATAAAAGAAAAGCATAATGACAAAAACGAGAATGGACGATCCAAGAGGGAAAAGAAAGATTAAAGGTAATGAGCGCAATTAGAGGATGGTTATGGCATGATCTTTCTTTCAAATCACTACTACACTTACTTTTTGCATGAAAAGAAAAGACATGATTTAATCTTTGGTTTGAAGAGATTATTATTACAACTTGTTAACGCGTGAAATCCGCCGAATATTTATGATGAGCTCAGACTCATGCAAGGAAAAAAAAAAGAAGCATTACGCGGTGTAGCTCTTTTTCGCGGGTTGTCTTTATTTAAAGCCTGTCCTAACCAATCCACTTCTCTATCAGATTATTGTCGTCACGACAGAAAACAGCTGTCATCCCTCTCAAATCCAGTAACCAGTAATGTTCCTTTCTCAATCTTTTAGTTCTTAGTCTATGAGAGTGATGTCTTGTGTGTCATTTCTTCTCATGTTCATAACTGACATTTGTTTTTGCAGATCCGATGGGAATTGCAGTCTTGCTTCACTTTTTATGTGGAGTTTTGGCTGTTTTTGGTGCTTCTTTTGTGAATGCTGATGATCCTTATAGGTATTATACATGGACTGTCACTTATGGGACTGTTAAACTTCTCGATGTGCCCCAACAGGTTGGTAAATCATGCTGCTGCTGCTGCTGCTGCTCTGCAATGGATTGTTTGTGATAATTTTGGTTTTAGTTTTTTTCTTAAAATAAAAAGGTTCTGGGTTTCTGGGTTTTGAACATACAGGTTATCCTTATCAATGGCCAGTTTCCTGGTCCCAGGCTTGATGTGGTCACTAATGACAACATTATCCTCAACCTCTTTAACAAGCTGGATCAGCCTTTCCTTTTGACATGGTGAGTGGTTTTTCTCTTGTCACTGCATTCCTTGAATGAAACGTCTGTTGGGTTAACTACTATTTCTTCTTTCTTTTCATTTTTTGATATGTTGAACTTCGGAGGCAAAAATTGTATCTGCATTGCTCTTGGATTTTAGCAGCTTTATGTGTCTGAATTAATCAACCTCTCAGATGTTTAATCAATTCAGGCAAACTGCTGTTCCAGATTCGGTCGAGTGGAGCTTCTTGTTTTCTCAAATCCCATTCTAGTTAGTAGAAAGCTAGAGTCGCATAATTCTTTGTTCTAAGCAGTCGGCATATTGTTTGCCATCAAAACATTACATGTTTACCATATTTTAGTTAGTAGTCTTATCTTCTTTGGAAGTCGAATTTTATGCACTGTGATGATTCCAAATCTGCATTTTGATTATGGCAATCTAGTGAAAGCATTGTATACTGAGAAATTGTTTTGTAACAACTAGGAATGGAATTAAACAAAGGAAGAACTCATGGCAAGATGGAGTGCTGGGAACCAATTGTCCCATCCCCCCCAACTCGAACTACACTTACAAATTCCAAACCAAGGATCAAATCGGTTCCTTCACATACTTCCCATCAACTCTGTTTCACAAAGCTGCTGGAGGATATGGAGCAATTAATATCTATGAGAGGCCGAGGATCCCAATTCCTTTCCCTGTTCCTGATGGCGATTTCACTCTACTTATTGGTGATTGGTACAAGTCCAGCCACAAGGTAAGCAACATTTACTTTTCTCTCTGGATACGTTCTGTTTTTCTTCAAAAATTCCATTCCTGATAGTTTGTTCAGTACCAAGACATTCCCATTGAATTGCATGTTCTTTTCATTGAAGTCTTACACACTTTAGCTAACATATAGGCAAATGCTAAAACGTACATGCTTTATAATGTCCAAGTTGTGTTATTTGGGTGTAGTTTTTGTTTTATTTGCTTCCAAACCATGCGCAGAACAGTAACCGGGTGATGAGAGCTTGTGATTATGAATTTTACTCCAATTTTTTCTGACATTAACCGAAAGGACTGAATTCTTTTCTTTATTGCTTTGGGGATATGCCTCCCCTTGAAAGATTAGATATCAGTTGATATTTATTAGTGTTTCCAAGCTGCCATGTTTTAGCTTCCTTTTCCTTTGGAACGAACCATAAAGTGTGCTGAAAATCATGTCAGTCAGGTGGGAATCTTGATCATTATATGGCTGGTAATGATTCATTACAGGGCCCTCTAATTCCATAGAGCAGTGGTTTAATAATTAAGTACTACACTTTTCTTGGACCAAGTTTCCTGTGCAAGTGTCATAGACTTCTTTTGGAAGTCTGTCTTTCTGTCTTGGCACCACGTCCATGTTAATCAGTTTTTATTTTGCAGACTTTACAGGCATACCTGGACTCAGGCAGAACTCTTTCCTTTCCTGACGGGGTACTTATAAATGGCCAAACTTATTCCACCTTCAGTGGTGATCAAGGTCATACATTGCACTATAATTTTCTTGGTTCCATTCATGATATTCAGCATTTAAATCATTCTAATCTTACTCTTTCACAGTTTTTCTTACCCGCAATATTTGCCTTTATCTTCAGGTAAAACCTATATGTTCAGGATTTCAAACGTGGGGATGTCAACCTCATTAAACTTCAGAATTCAGGGCCACAGCATGAAGTTAGTCGAGGTTGAAGGATCTCACACTGTTCAGAACATGTATGACTCGCTTGATGTGCATGTTGGCCAATCCGTTGCTGTCTTAGTAACCTTAAACCAGGCTCCAAAGGATTACTACATCATAGCATCCTCACGTTTTAATAGGAAGAATCTAACAACAACGGCAATTTTACACTATTCAAACTCTCGGACCCCAGCCTCTGGACCTCTCCCAGCTGCTCCATCTTACGGATTTCATGGATCCATGATGCAAGCACGAACTTACAGGTATATGAAACTTCCGAAAATTTGAGATTTTTTTCATCTACTCAGGTTGAGTTGATTCATTTGATATTCGAGTAGAATGATTGTTTCTCACCATTTCATTTGCAGGTGGAATTTGACAGCGAGTGCTGCCAGGCCAAATCCTCAGGGCTCATATCATTACGGAAAGATTACACCAACAAAGACCATTGTATTGGCCAATTCAGCTCCCTTAATAAATGGAAAGCGTCGCTATGCAGTTAACAGGGTATCCTATATTAATTCAGATACCCCACTGAAGCTGGCTGACTACTTTGGCATCCCTGGAATCTTTAGTGTGGATTCCATCGAAAGCTCTCCTTCCGGTGGTGCTGCATTCTTATCTACCTCTGTTATGTCTGCCAACCTCCATGATTTTCTTGAAATAGTTTTTCAAAATGATGAAATCACTATGCAATCTTGGCATCTTGACGGCTACGACTTCTGGGTTATCGGGTAACTACGAAACATTGTGTTATATTTACTATTTGCACTATGAGGAGACTCGAAAACTTACTTTACCTCGTGCACAGCTATGGTAATGACCAGTGGACTCCGGCCAAGAGAAGCCTGTACAATCTGGACGATGCTCTTACCAGACATACTGTTCAGGTAAAATAGAAAGATGTTCTGATTAGATTGTTTTTCTGGATCAGTATGGCAGATGACTGGTAGCTCGCCTACTAATTATAGCATGCGATAAAATACTAAAATTCATCGGTTTCATGTGGCAAGACACAAATCTGTTCTTCACTCGTGTAAAAGGAGAATAAAAAGTAATTCACGCTTCATGAAATTCAGTCTACGTGGTTGAGCATGCACAACTTAGGAAGCTTAGCATTCATTCTATCATTTTCTGCAGCGTCAGATTCGGATAATATCATTATAAACAAAAAATCGGCGATCAAGGTCGCCTATTATCAAATTGTTTCAGCTGTTTACCTCTGTTTTCATTTTCCTGATGAGCATTCACCTACTTGCAGGTGTACCCAAAATCATGGACTGCTATTTACGTCTCGTTAGACAACCAGGGAATGTGGAACATGAGGTCTGCAATATGGGAAAGGCAGTATCTTGGGCAGCAATTCTATCTCAGAGTCTGGACTCAAGTCCACAGCCTTGCAAATGAATATGAAATTCCTCCCAATGCTCTCCGCTGTGGCAAAGCCATCGGAATACGATCTTAGTTTCACCAACTATTAAATCGCGGCCTGTTTTCCTGGTCATGAGAGTTTGACTAGGAACGGAAATCAACGCAGAGGAACAGAAACCATTGGGCATATTTAATTGATTGTTGACTTTGTTATGTATATCTAGAGGGAAAGAAACTCAGATTTTGGTTGCAATTTATGATATTTGTCAGCTTTAAAAGCCTGGAATTCTGCTCATCATAGTATTTATTTTCAGATGGCTAACAAAAGAAATTTAAAATCTGAGCTAAACAAATTGAATACTTGTAGAAGGTCTGTGTTTGTGTTTTACTTGCTGGAGGAGAGAATTGTTTTGGTAGTTTGATATGAACAACAATGCCAAGTTGCAAAACTAAAGAATTAAGAACACAATCTCTTCTCCTCTACTATTTATTATTACAAGGATATTCGTAGGCCTAAAATTCTAGAAAAATAAGAAAACTAACTACTCAAAAAAATCCTAATCTAATCAGGAGATACAATTCTGTCGACTTAACTGGATGATTGATTCCTCTGTTTTTTTAGAAATACTATAAATCTAGTTTATTTTCTACATCACCCACATCAAATTGTCTTGGCTTAATAGGAATGCTTGTTCATTTTGTGTTTTCTGCAGACTCTAGCAACAACTAGCATAGAAGGTCGTGATGAGATTAGGATGATGAATCTCCTTCGCAACTAATTCAAGTATAACTTGCAGGGCCATTCATATTCATCGCCACTTCTTAGAAATTTTTCAGTCGAAATCTAAGCAGAACAGTGGCATTGAAGGTGAAAAATGGCACAGACCAATTGAAATGCTGTTAAATTCATGAAAAGTGTCATAAGGGAAGAAATGCTGCTGAACTCATGAAGATATTCATTTATTCATCACATTAGTGCTGAGCAGATTTATCCTCCAACCTCCAGGCACATAAATGAGTTCCAGCTGACCTCGGCAATCCGACGAGCACTGATAGATGTGAATCTACAGCATCCACTCTTTCTAAAACACTTATAGCCAGTTGAATGAACTACAAAGGCATCTCTCTGCGCCATCTTTTCAGGAAATACAAATTTCCGCGCTGGACAAGTGCGTAGGTGATAGATAGCAGTAGCACCTCAGTCACTCGGCCTCAGCTTACTGGCTAGAGCTCTCAAGGTCTTGTCTTGTAAAAGGCCAGAATCACCAGGAAGGAACAAGGGATTATCCTTGTCTCCAATCTGAGGCAAGTTCCAAAACAAGTAGGTTGATATAATATACATATACGAAGTTTTTCTTCTAAGTCTACATGACAGCCGAAGAGGAGGGGAGATTCTTCGAGGACCGTCATGCTGTCAAGGAATTATCGCACCTAAAAATTTAAATTGTTAGGAGAAACTCTAAAATATGATTTATATTATTCTCAAATATATTATATAAAATGAAAGTTTTTTAGGCTAGAAACTTGCACAGGCTCACCCTACCCTGTACTTGATTTTTATTAAATAGAATGAAGATGATGAGATTTAAACTCGAGACCGCTAAGTTAAGTTAATAAGGTTCTGATACCATGTTAATGAATCATCTTATCTAAAAACCTAAATTGTTATGTAAAACCTCAAAATATAATTTATATTATTATCTAATATATAACTAAAACTGTGTAATGTACTATATTTGGAAAGATTAATGTGAAGACACTTTTAGACAAGATCTAGCATTCCTAAGAGTTGATTAATTTTAGGAGCACATGATGAGAACTAAATCGGGTCTGTTGCATGTGTAGTTTTTCTTTTATTTTCTTGAATTTCTGATCACGAGAGATCTATCCTTGGGATGCATTATGATATCTAACCAAGTCAACCGATTCTGTAACTTGTCCAAGAAAGTAATATATGATTACAGTTTGAGCAACGAAAGCCCCATGATTATGTTTCCTTTACTACAATGTTGTTTTCTACTTCTAAGCTGTGACCCGGAGATTAGATCCGTTCACTGGCTGGGTCTGTTTTGCAAGGCATGATCGGCCTGAGGCTTGATCCTGAGCGCAGCCATAGGAATATTTTATTTATCATTTATCCGTTCTATAATGCTTGTATTTCCTTCTCGAAAATAACTCCATTGCACGATTATTATTATTATTATTACATGATAAAAAAATAGATATTTATAAAATTTAATATTAATCTAAAAATAAATATTTATTTGAAACATTGATATTTGAGCGGTAAGTAAACTCGTTAAACTTATAAATTGAGTGACTCAAGTTAGCATGATAAACTTGTAAATTAGGTTATGGAATCCAAAATAGATGATCACAAAAATCAAACATCAACTTATATCAAGATGTTTTTTGTTTAAATCACAATAATCTCTTAAAAAGTGAAATGAAACCAATTATGAAATTGAATTCCTAATTAAACAAATATCTAAACATGAAATTGAAATAAAAAGTTATTCAATCAGCCAAACTTGTGAACATGCTCATATAGGCTGTATAAAATTTAATAACTTGACTTTTTTATGAACTATTTTTTTTTAACTATATGAGAAAAAATAGACAATAAAAAAGATCAAGTTCAATAAAAAAAAAACACTACCAAAACCATAAGACAATATCCTACCAAACCCGCAAACCACGTTAAACCTATAGAAAGACAAAGAAACAAAACTTTGCAATACATAGTGCAATGAGTTTTGATGAACAATAGTTGGCCCATACCCTTTAGTTTTTGTTAATTTATAAAATTTTATAACATAATTTTTTAAGATAACTTTTTAAACTATATGGAGGAAAAAATGGACCATAAAAAAATCAAATTCAATTAAAAACAATAAAGACACCACATTAAAGGGCGAAATTGATAAAAAAAAAATTAAAAAAAAATCATAAAAATATTCAATAAAAAAACAAAACATTATAAATTACTCTATACCAATTAATATTGATAAACAATAATTTCTCTATAGTTTTTGTTAACTAGATCAATTGTCTCCGTTTTTTTTATGATTATGATTATTAAAGTTGTAATGGTCTGAATTTTTTTTTTGTTTTAAAAATTGAGAGTAAATTAATAATAATATTACACAGTTAATCCGGTGGAAATCCTAATTCAAGATTAGAAAAAAAAGAAAGAATAAATAATGTTTGAAAAAACAAAATCTATATTGTTTTTATTGCTTTCAATTAGGGCCCCTCTATTTGTTGAGGTAATACTCGGAGACCTTCTATGTAAGGTGGTTCAATGATTGAGCACGAAAGCTATTCCACAAGTCCCTAATGCGAATGGAAAATATTTTTTGTTGCTAAATGGTCCTTCCTTTTCCTCTTAATCAATTAAGGCCTGTACTTGAATCTGAATTTATAATAGGTGACTTTAATCACAAGCTTGTTTTTATACAAGGAAACCCCACCTCCTAGATATATTTTATGGACCAGGGAAATTTAGTAAAATCTTAATTATTTTAAATTTTTATAAATTATAAATATCCTGACTTGAACTCAATATTTACAATACAGAGCTCAAACCATTTGGCACCACGTCTCACCCCTTGGATACCTTAAATCACAAGTCACTCAATACAATGCTGCATAGCTAATCTAAATTATGTCAACTCAATATAATTGCCTGAATTGTTTTTATCAAATTCTTTCCACTTGCGAGAATATTTTAAATTTTTGTAATATTATAGAAATCCCTTCAAATATATATTTTTTTATACACTATTAAACTATGGGTTAAAGGCGCTAATTCTTTTTAATTATTGTTTTAGATTGAAGAAAAATCAGGAAAAAATAATCATGACTTCCTCCTTTATTTTATTATTTCTATTTTAAAAATTAAAGCATAAAAACCAAGTGCATCTTTCATGCTCGAGTTAACACTAATAAAAACAAAAACCTAGATTTAACTAACAAAACGATCTAATTTGCTCTTTAATTCTTTTCAAAGACATTTATTCATTCATTCATAATAATAAGATAAGAAGAATAAAGAGATTGAAATTAATCAACGCCCACAACACAGTTATAGTTTATAAAGACTGCTGTCAAAACAGAACATTGATTATTATTTTTTAAAATTTATTAATTGTTTTAATATGTTAATTTAAAAAAATAATCAAAAACAGCTTACACCCTCTCAGTACTTCTTGCTGCTTCCATCATGTGGCCCGTATTTTAATTATTTATTTTCTCCACGCGTTTTCTTGAGCAACTCTAAAATTTCACTATTATAAATCAGAGCTTGCTTCACAAATAAATAGCAATTAATGTTGATCCGTTCTCGGCTGCGCAGCCCTCGCTTCTTTAGATCTCCCCCCGTTCCGCCACCGCCACCGACGATCCTTATTCTATGGTTCTCCATAAATCACCAAGCTCTGCTTACTTGTTTAAAAGGAAAAATTGAATGAACACTTCCATGAAAAAATTGAAATGAAATGCGAGGTATAAATTATAAAGTAGAACTTAATACACATGTTTGTGAATTACGTCGGTCCAATATAACTTAACCTATTTGGCAATATACAAAGTCCAGCTCTACATATTATAGGGAAATAAAATGGTTGAATAGAATGGCAGCTGGTGATTTATCAAATATCTATGTTTCTGAGCTGAGAATGAGTTGTGGAAGAGTATGTAAAGTTGAGCATGAAGTGCGCCGCAAAAGAGCTTTCCATTTTATGGGTTTTCGTGGACCTCCATGTTGGCACCTTCAGAATCACGATTCATGCATGATCCTTCCCTTATATATGGACTCCACATTTTGAGTCCTCTTTACTGTACGTGCCCACAGTTTCTATCTCTTTCCTCATTCTCTGAGGATCATTCTCCAATCCTTAGGTGTTCATGCAGTTTCTCTTCTGTTCGTTTGCTGAGAATCTGTCAAATCTTCGCTGGTCATTGAATCTAAATGGTTTGTTTATGTTTTTGTTGGGCAGATATCTGGAAGCTGAGAAATATTTCTGGGCAAAAAATGAGGCCGGCCTGTATCCTGTATTTTTGTGTTGGATTATTGGCTTTGCTGAGTGAAACAAGGGTGCGAGCAGAAGATCCCTATAGATACTATACATGGACAGTGACATATGGAACACGCACTGTTCTTGATAAACCTCAGAAGGTAGGCTACATTTCCTTACTGTTTTGCATTTTCACACTTTCTGCACACTCAATTGAATCTGCTCCTCTCTCTCTTGTTCTCTGTCAAATTTGCAGGTTATTCTTATCAATGGACAGTTTCCTGGACCAAATATTGAATGTGTGACTAACGACAACATAGTTGTAAATGTTACTAATAAGTTGAACGAACCTTTCCTCATAACTTGGTTAGTTTTCAATCCATTCTAGTGCTATTATCTGTTTGTTTGCACGAGGAAATCCAGCTGATTCTAGCTCTTGGCCTCTACTTACCACTAGAATACAGGCTCCATTTTCTATTTGCTAGAACAGGTTGTTGTAAATATGAGTGATAAAAAGCAATAAATTTCCACTGTGAAATCAGGAATGGAATCAAGCAAAGAAAGACTGTATGGCAAGATGGCGTGCTAGGGACCAACTGTCCAATCCCTCCAGGCACCAGCTGGACCTACAAATTCCAGGCGAAAGATCAGATTGGAACTTATAACTACTTCCCTTCAACTAAAATGCATAGAGCTGCTGGAGGATTCGGAGGTTTCAATATTGCATCGCGGTCTGTGATTGCAATTCCATACCCTATTCCTGTCGCTGAATTTACCCTGCTCGTCAGTGATTGGTACAAGGCAGGACATCAGGTTTGTCACAGAAAATCCTCTGTCTGATATATTTCTTAACAATGTTTATAATGGCTACTCTGAGCATCCATCGTTGCAGGCATTGGAGAAGGACTTGGACCAGGGCAAAACTCTTCCTGTTCCTGATGCTCTTCTTATAAACGGGCTTTCTAAACCTGCAAGCTTCACTGGTGAAAAAGGTAATCATCATATATTAGAATATCTGTTCAATTTCTCTCTAAACTATGATTAAGAGATGGAACATGCATTTTTCAGGGAAAACTTACAAGTTCAGGATTTCAAACGTCGGAATTTCAACTTCAATCAACTTCAGAATTCAGGGCCACACATTGACTCTTGTTGAAGTTGAAGGAGCTCATACAATTCAGGAAAAATACGAGTCGCTTGATGTTCACGTTGGCCAATCAGTAGCAGTTCTGGTTAAATTACAGAGTGCAGTTAAGAGCTATTACATCGTTGCGTCTTCTCGATTCACTAAACCTATTCTCACCACCACTGCCATTCTTAGCTACGCGGGCTCTAAAACCCCGCCCTCTCTGCCACTGCCTATTGCCCCAACTTACCATGTCCACTGGTCTATGAAGCAAGCCAGGACCATCAGGTTATCTTCTTCAAGTTTCTCTCCTATCACCATGCTTTTTAGAAAGTCAAATATGTGTGTGGTAGCTAACTATTGCCAAATTCATATGGGAACAGGTTGAATTTGACTGCAAATGCAGCCAGGCCAAATCCTCAAGGTTCATTCCATTATGGGACCATAAAAGTTGATAAGAAGTTCGTTCTTGCCAATACTGCAGAAAAGATAAATGGCAAGCTGCGTTACGCTGTTAACGGGATATCTTATGTCGACCCTTCCACCCCGTTGAAACTTGCTGACTGGTACAACATTCCCGGTGTCTTTTCCTTGAATTCGATGAAGACTACACCTCCCAATACCCCTGCAGTTCTCGGCGTATCCGTGGTTGGAACTGAACTTCACGATTTTGTAGAAATTGTCTTCCAGAACAACGAGAACACGATCCAGTCCTGGCATCTATCCGGAACCAGTTTTTACGTTGTTGGGTAGGCATTTTTATCAGCTTACTTTTGCTAAATTTTACATATAAATTTGTTAAACTTGTTTACAGGTCAAATCTCACACATCAATCTGATGTAACATCGCAATTCTAAGCCCTTACATTCACCGAAATCAAGGTGTTTTGCTGATACAAAGTACATTTTCTTTTCTGATTAATTTCTAAAATTTGCAGATATGGCGATAATGTGTGGAACTCCACCATGAGGAAACGCTACAATTTACTTGATGCTGTCTCTCGACACACTGTTCAGGTGATTGAAAAGAACAGCCACAGTTGTATTAATATAGAAAAAAAAACACATACACAACGAAATGTCCACTTTCCTCCCGTCTGATTCCTAGCCCTGAATAAATTATCATTGTTTTAGGGAAAACTGCGTTGAAGATGCTAATTGTTCAGTATCTTAAATAAACTAACTTGAACACATTGATATTTGCAGGTATATCCCACTGCTTGGACTGCGATATTTGTGTCATTGGACAACAAGGGTATGTGGAACTTGAGGTCAGCAATCTGGCCACGGCGATATCTAGGGCAACAATTGTACATCAGGGTTTGGAATGACGAACGTAGCCTATTTACAGAGTCTGATCCCCCTGCAAATACATTGTTCTGTGGCTTAGCTAAAGGACCATAGAATTGTTTCGCTTTTGTTTAGTTGATTTCTTGAGCCCTTCAAAAACATCTTAAACTTCTTGAATCAGTTACGAGGGGGTGACTGTTCGGAGGTAAATGAGGAAGCAGGCTTAAGTAGAAAAATTTCTTTGTTTTAGTGTGATATCGATCCTTTCCTGATTATATTTTGTTCTAATAAACTGTTTGCCCACCTTTCATTGATCCCCTGGGATTCATGATTGTTTTTTACTCTACATTTCATGCTACCTTGCATCCAACAGATTGCTTGAAAGCTTGGCAGACGCAGCTGAAACCTGATGCTGCTTGCAAGTATCTACGTTTAACTAATTAATCAAGAAAAATATCATTTCATATTTGCTAAGCTTTTATTATGCCATAGAGATGGCTTAATTTGTATTGCCTTCATTGTAAATTAATAAATTTGAATTGGGAATAGGTTGCTGATATAAGTTATGAACTGATGAACTCATGTAGTAATCGTTTGAACAAGAACTTGACCTGATTTGATCAGAACCCATCCACTATGGAGAACTCCATGGTTTGACTCTAATGGGTTTGATCTTACTTGTCCAAACAAGTAACATGGATGGGATGAGATTTTGTTTTCGGCAGGAATTCATGTCGCTCATGATTGCGAAAAAGGTCAACAAACTAGCCTTTTACCATCCTATGCACGCCCACAAACAAAACTAAAGCCCCGTGGGCTCATACTAGGCTAGCCTTTTAAGAGGGAAGAGGCCATCGAAATTGCATGTGAAAAGTTTTTTTTGTTTTTAAGATTAGGAGCGAGAAAACTATCGAGTGTTTACAGATTGGCTTCTATGTTGCTTCGTTGTTTTTTTTGGATGTAAAAAAAATTAAAACGTTGTAGGGAGATTTTATTGACAATATCACAAGACTTAGTTTAGTAGGTTAATTTTTACACTTTTTAATCCGATTACTTGTGTAACTTGAGCTTCAATTTAAAATGTGTAGGAGTTGTCACTGTTATTTTAAGCAATTGATTAACAGTTCAAGATAAAGAGAAAGATTACAGTTTTATTGAATGGAAGTTGGTTTATATAAACCATTACAGCTGAAAATCAGAAAAATAAGCAACCCACGTTTGACTCTCCTATAAACGTGGTCAACAAGCAAGTGGATCAAAAAATGTAATTCTTGATCCTATTAATCAGGATATTATTGACTGACTTAGTCCTAACAATCCCTCCCTTAAACTGCATAGTTGTCTAACTAGCAGGTTATTCAGTTGGTATTTCACATACACCCAGCAACCCTCTTAGTTTCTCAAATGTATCCATCTTCAAAGTTTTTGTCATAATATCAGCAATTTGATCTTGAGTGTTGCAGTGTTTTAGCTCAATTACTCCTTCATTGCACAGCTCACGTAGAAAATGGAATCTAATATCTATATGCTTACTTCTTCCATGCAAAATTCGGTTCTTTGCCAGCTTGATTGTACTCCTACGATCATCATGATCCCCGGTATAATCACTGTTTGAATAAGCCATTAATCTCTCGTCAGCTGCAGCTGCTCTTTTATAGTGAAGATCCAGGTTTACAGTCCCCTTTACATATCTCAGAATTCTCTTGATGGCCTGCATATGTAGAGTTGTAGGTTTCTCCATGTATCTACTGATCAAACCAATTCCAAACATGAGGTCTGGCCTAGTTACTGATAAATACATGAGGCTCCCAACCATTTGTTTGTACTGAGTTACATCCACCTGCTCGCCATCTTCATTTCTGGCTAGCTTCATACCGGGTATCATTGGATTGCAAACTGAATTTGCCCTTTCTAAGCCAAACCTTTCTAGTACTTCTAGTGCATACTTTCTTTGACTTAAATAGATTCCTTCATTATTCTGCACAACCTCCACTCCAAGGAAGAACTTCATTTTGCCTAAGTCTGTCATTTCAAACTCTTGTTTCATTGATGCTTTAAATTCAGCAAGCATTTCTTCATTGCTTCCAGTGAACACCAAATCATCTACATAGATGCATACTACCAGAATCTTCTTGTCTTCTCCAGTTTTGACAAATAGAGTATGCTCGCTTGGGCACCGAGCAAATCCTTTATTCACAAAATATGCCTCAATTCTACTAAACCATGTCGTTGATGCTTGTTTCAAACCATATAGTGCTTTCTTCAATTTGAGAACTTTGTGTTCTTTCCCTTTTTTCTCATAACCGAGAGGTTGTTCTATGTATACATCTTCATCTAATTTTCCATGAAGGAAAGCACTTTTTACATCCAATTGATACACCTTCCATTTTCTTTGTGCTGCTATTGCTAGAACCATTCGAATTGTGTCCCATCTTGCTACTAGTGCGAATACCTCGGTGTAATCAATTCCATGTTGCTGTGCATACCCTTTTGCTACAAGTCTGGCTTTGTATTTATCGACTTCACCTTTTTCATTAAGCTTTGTCTTGTATATCCATTTTACTCCAATCTTCTTTGAATTATTTGGCAGCACAGTAAGTTCCCATGTGTCATTCCTTTCTATTGCAGCAATTTCATTATCCATGGTTGCTCTCCACTGTTGATTTTTTTCAGCTTCTTCATAGGTATGTGGATCCCCTGCATTGGTGTAAAACACCATATTTTGTGTTTCATCTTCTTCAGTTGTGTTTGCTCGCGTGATAGTTTCTTCAGATAAACCTGCTCCCATAACATAATCCTCTATCCACCGTGGTGTTCTGCGATTTCTAACAGCTGCAGGTTGCATATTTTCAGTTTCTTCTTCTACTTCAGAATCTGTATTAGTATCAGGTGGTGTAGCAACATCATCTCCATTATTTCCAATATTTGTTGCATTAGTATCTGCTGCAATAATATCTCCAGTTTGTTCCTCATTTCCATTGTCTGCTGCACTAGCCTCTGTTGCATCAACATCTCTAATATACTCCTCATCTTCTTCAAATTCTTCTTCATAGATACTGTCATCATCATCTCCCCAGCTCAGTGTATTTTTGGTATTATCTGCTGCCCAATTCCAGATTGCATTTTCTTCAAATATAACATCTCGGTTGATTAGTAGCTTCTTTGTGAGGGGATTAAACATTCTGTAACCTTTTGTCTCCTCACTAACTCCCAGCAGTACACATTTTGCTTCTTACATCCAACTTAGTTCTTTTTTCATTTGGTATGTGCACATGACCAATACATCCAAATACTAGAAAATACCCTACTGAAGGTTTGATTCCACTCCATGCTTCTTCAGGAGTGACTCCCTTTAGAGCTGCAGCAGGGCTTCTATTTAGTGTATGTATACACCAATTTGCAGCTTCAGGCCAGAATTCTCTGGGCATGTGTTTCTCGGCCAAAATGCTTCTCACTAGGTTCATTATTGTTCGATTCTTCCTTTCAGCAACACCGTTTTGTTGAGGAGTATAAGCAGCTGTTAATTGCCTTTTGATTCCATTCATACTACAGTATTCATTGAACTCCTTTGAAGTGAATTCACCATCTCTATCCGTGCGCAAGCATTCTATCAAAGAACCAGCCTCCTTTTCCACTAGGTTCTTGAATTTTTTGAACATATGAAAAGCATCTGATTTTACTGGAATGAAATAAACCCAACATTTTCTACTGAAGTCATCAATAAAAGTTAGTAGATACCTCTTGCCACTGTTGGATTCTGGGCTCACAGGTCCACAAATGTCAGAGTGGATGAGCTGTAATCTGTGTGTTGCTTTCCAGTTTCTTTTCTTTGGAATGATGCTTCTGTGTTGCTTGCCACTTAAACAACTTTCACATACTTTGGTGGGAGCTTTAAGTAGTGGCAGTTCATTAACCATCTTGTTGTCATACAACATCCTTAATCCTTTGAAACTGAGACGAGCAAATCTGCTATGCCACGGTTGTGATTCACTTTCTTCTCTGTTTTGAATAAAGAATGTTGATTCTGTTGGAGGTATGGAAGCAAGCAGTATGAACATTCTATTGATTGTCATGGTTATCTCCAAAATGAGGCCTCTAGTTGGATGGAATAGCTTGCAAGTATTACCCTTAATCAATATTGCTAAGCCTTTCTCCTGTAGTTGCCCTATACTGAGTAAATTATTTCTCAGTTCTGGGATGTAATAAACTTCATCAATTATTTGAATTGCACCAGCTATTTGCAATTTTACACACCCTTTGCCCATTACTGACATTCTCGAATTGTTGCCAAGCTTAACCGAGTGTCTAAATTTGTCATCTAACTCTGTAAACCATAGTTTATTCCCACTCATATGATTGCTACAACTGGAGTCCAAGAACCATACCTCTTCTCTAGTTGAATTATGAAGTTCCACATGTGCCATTAACACCATTTCTTCTTCTGCATTTAATTATGTCAGGAACATCATTTCTTCTTCCTTCAATTTTGTTTGCATAATTTCTTCCTTTTTCACCTCTGTCGGCACCATTTCTTTATGATTTTCTTGATTCGAGTCTGTCAGCAAATTCTTTTCTTCTTCCTTCAATTCTGTCAGCATCACTTCTTCTGTATTCACCTCTGTCTGCTCCAATTCTTCATGTAATTCTGGAAAATCATGCAATTCCATATGTGACAGTAGTAACATTTCTTCTTTGTAATTTGCTTCTGCATAGTTAGCTATTTTTTCATAACCAGGACATTCATATGAAAAATGTCCTAGTTTGTGGCATTTAAAACATTCAATAATAGCTTTATTGAAAGATTGCCTTCCCCAGCTCCTGTCTCTGCCTCTGAAATTGCCTCTGAATCCTCCACGACTCTTGCCTCTAAATCGAGCTTCATCTCTTGCTTCAGTCATGACTTTAAGGACCTGTTCTTCCTCTTTGTGTCCCCTCATTCTTTGTTCATGCACAAGTAAACTACTTTGCAGCTCATCAATGGTCATTTCAGCAAGATTATTTGATTCTTCAATGGAGCATACGACATAGTCAAATTTTGCTGTCATAGACCTCAAAATTTTCTCAACAATAACAATCTGCTCCATTCTTTCACCGTGTGTTTTCATTTTATTGGCAATTGTAAGTGTTCTTCCAAAGTAGTCATCAACACTTTCTCCATCCTTCATTCCAAGTAGCTCAAATTCTCTTCGCAGTGCTTGTAGTTGTGCCCTTTTCACTTTAATGGATCCTTGATATTTCTGACGCATTGAGTCCCATATTCCTTTTGCAGAATCTCTATTCAGTATGGTTTCTATGATAGTTCGATCAATTGATTGAAAAAGATAATTTTTCACTTTTAAATCTTTCAATCTCATCTCCTCCAAATGCTTTTGATGTGCCTCCGTGATTTCTGTTCCAGTTGTATATGCAGGGACGCCACTCTCTATTAAGTTCCAATAATCCTTGGAACGCAACAGATTTTCCATTAACATAGCCTAGTGGTCATAGTGACCATCAAATCTGGGAATTGCAGGTTGAACCAAAAATTTCCTTCTGCCATGATACTCCTCTCCTTTTTTAATTTTCACTCTTCACACTCCTTTTAATTTTCACTCTGTGTTTCACTCTTCACACTCTCTTCTTACTGAGTATCTCACTCTTACTGCATGTTCACTCTCCTTACAATTTTCACTCTTTGTGTTTTCACTCTTATTCACACCTGTTTCTTGATCACTCTCTTCTCTTGATAACAAGCTCTGATACCAATTGTTAGTTTAAGCAATTGATTAACAGTTCAAGATGAAGAGAAAGATTACAGTTTTATTGAATGGAAGTTGGTTTATATAAACCATTACAACTGAAAATCAGAAAAATAAGCAACCCACGTTTGACTCTCCTATAAACGTGGTCAACAAGCAAGTGAATCAAAAAATGTAATCCTTGATCCTATTAATCAGGATATTATTGACTGACTTAGTCCTAACAGTCACAACATGATTTAGTTAAATTGGTCAAAGACAAGTCAGAAAATTATCAAAACATGGGTTGACATAAGAAAATCAGGATGATATCATTTTCTTTTTTTCCTTCCCTTATTCTATTCCAAGTTGGTTTGTTTTGGGCTCTATGTTTGCTAGGTTTGTTTCGGTATTCTTGAGTGTTTTCATGTTCTTATAAAGAACATTGTCTTAACTCATAGATTCAAGTAATTTTTGGTCCATTTCTTTGAACATAGACCTTCTGTATGCATGATTATTAGATGATCAAAGTTTTCTTGTCATTAATAATGTTTTTTTTAATGAAATTTAGGTTTAAAATATATATTAACCTATTTTTATAAAATCATGATGTTTTAATGATAATCAAGTTGAATGAATACTAGGTTATTATTCCTTGCATAATTTACAACATATATGTGCCTTTGCTTTAACAAAATCCATTATGTTTCGAGTTCCATGTTGTTGGGTTCATTTCGGTGTTCTTAAGTATTCGATGTGTTCTATATATTTTTGGTGTTTAATATGGTTTATTCAAAAATTATTTTGCTTTTTAAGTTTTTATATGTTTTTTACTCTCTTTTTTGGATTGTTTTGGGTTATACCAAGGTATTTGATTTAGTTTATGATCGAACCAAAGATTTCAGATGTACCTTGTCAGGTCAAGTCAAAACAATTTAGGTAAAGGGTTTATATCTTTTTATTTTTACTATTTTTTTTATTGAAAGGTTTTTTTTTTTGGCTTAAAGGTGTGTTTGACAAATACTCTTTAGTCTATTTTTGGGTAGTTTTATTTTAATAAAAATTGGGATTTTACCAAACAAAGTCTAAAAAATAAAAAAAAAATGAAAATGAAAAAAAAAACTCATGTCCAAGAATCCTAAAAATAATGATTTGAGCATTTATTTTAGAAAAAAAATGAAATACACTATATTAGAGTGCCCAAACACCCTTCTCTGGTCATGCTATAGCCAAATGGCTAAAGTAATTCATGATGATAAAATATTGACCTATTCTTTTCAAGACAACAGTAGGATTAAAGGATAGAATGACTTGGCTGAAGCTTTCTTAAAGCAATAAGATTTAATATAGAAATTCTGTATGATAGAACCAATCTAATAACTATGAAAATAGGAAGTCAATAACGGCATATGCATAAAGATGGTAAGATAAGGCTACACATGTCCAACCTCTTTTGATATAAACGAAGATGGTGATTTTGTTCATCAATACTTTTAAGTCCCCTTATTATAAACATCTTATTAGAACATCATAGTATTTCTATAATGTCTTATGTATTGCTAAAAGAATATAGTAGGGGATTAAGTCTTGACGCATAGTTAAGTCGATGGAGAAGAAAGGTTTTACAAAAAAGAAAAGTGAGAATTGAATGGAAGGTTGTGGGTTATCATAAATACTAAATTGAGGTTAAAATTTGGTTTAAATCTATTGTACCATTATTTTGATGTTTTTGGCATGTGATATGATTTAATTTCAGAAATTTCCAACCTAGGAGCATTATTTGCAGCTAAGAACACTAATTTTCGTGGTATATTAGGATTACATTTTATTATATAGAAATTTTATTAAGTATTCATATCTTTAGAAGGATAATATTTCTTGTTTTAAAAGAACTTTTAGGTTATTTTGTAGGTTTCAAAATAAGAAAACGAAAAGATGTAAAAGATATCAAATTTTCATTTCTCTCTCCTTCTTCTCTCTTTCCTTTCTTCTCTCTTTCCTTTCTCCAAATCTTTTAGTCTATTTCATTATTTCATGCAAGACTAAATTATTTTCTTGGTTGAAAAGATATACAAGCGTTCAGATTTCAAGATCTATGAAATCTAGTCTATATTTTTTTTGGTTTATATAGTGAATATGAATAATTTCCTATGGTTATTTCTTATCTATTGCTAAGTTTGCTATGAAAATCAAAATTGTGATATTAAACTGGTGAAAAGACTAGGATTAATAATTATGGCAGATGCATGTTGTTAATTTTAAGAAAAATGTTCAAATAAATCAAACATAAACTACAAATAATACTTATGTTTTCTAGATTTATCAACCTATCTATTAATTAAAGTTGCCATTAAATTATATTATTAGAATGGACTCTAATTATTTAATGGTTAGAGTTTGTTATATTGCAAATCAATTAACGGAATAATATAATATCATAATTGTATCTCAAGTTTAACTTAAAAACCGAAGATTATATGTAAAATGATACCAATTGTGAAATCCCATAGCAAAACATATTTATAGCTGTATTTTTTTCTGTGAGATTTTTAAGAAAATGTGATTAAAAGACAAATTTGTTGTAATAAGGTTATAATAGATCCGTAAGAATAGTATAGAAAACTTTAATTTACACAAAAGCTTTCTCATTTTTTGAAGAAACCCTACTCAAGTTTGGACTCTACAGGGTCATGACACATTAGAGTCCTCCTCTTGTTTGTTATCACTTACACTACTAAAGTAAGCTATCAGAGAAAATTAATTATAAGCATGTTAATTAATGTATGGATGCACGTATGTGTAATTAGAGGGAGGAGGGAGGAGGGAGGGAGGAGATGGTGGTGGCGAGTACTTCCAGTACGAGATGAAGAGAATAAATCTAAGCAAATTAATGAGAAGCAGTGAAGCGCAGGCAGGCGGGCAGGCAGAAGGCTTTAAGAAAGGCTGCAAGAGGAATCCTTCATCCCAACTGTTGGAATCAAATTGCTTTTTGAGGAAACCGATCTAATTTCCAAATGCTGCTTTTAATACTTAATTTGTCGATCACTTTCTCGTAAGAACTAAACGAATCTACATATGTGCCACCCCACAGACTACCACCACTAACACCACCTTGCACCTGACCTCCACCCCTTAATACGTATGAAAAGGAAAGCTCATAAAGTTTTTGAGTTAACCAAGATGATAAACTAAATCAATCATGTGATGGTTTATTCTTTCTCACATTTTATTATTCTCATAGCACAAGATTTGATGGGAAGTTGCCTAAAATCTATCATCATTTTTAGAAAAAAAGTCGATAAACTAGTAAGAACCTTTCAACATGCACCTCTAGCTAGTCATTTGTGCGATTGTATCCTGCATTTGAAATAAAGAAGAGTGATTTAAATGAAGATGGATTGGAAGCCAATCAATATTTTCATCGCTACTTCTTGGTCCTTGGTACATCCTCACAATTTAAACACACTTGAAAACACACAAAATTAAGAACATTGAAAGAAAAGGAAAAGAAATACTGATTCTAAGACCATATTCTTATACCACACCCCAAACGACAACCCTAGAAAATGAAGGAGATCTAAAACTTAAAAAAGAAAAAGTAAAAAAAAAGTGTTCTTAAGGATATGCACCATTAGTTGTTGGAAGATCAGACCATGAAAAGGCTGGATTCCAGTAACCCAATTCACCTCCAGCAACTGGAGCAGACTCCAAAATAGTTGAGGTTGAAGTTGATGATGAAGTGGCAACATTGCTTAGAACTACTGCTGATGGGTTATCAGTATAGTAATTTGTTGATGATCTAAGCCTTTGATACAGTTCTTGCATCCCTGAATTTTGAGCTTCACCAACAGCGAAACCATTTTGTTGGTGCTGATTGCTTTTCCAAAAAGGACTGCAAAGACCAAGAGAAGGAACTTGACTAATAGGGTCAAAGCCTAGGGTTCTGGCATTCAGTGCAGCTGTTCCAACTCCTGGCTGATCACTTATGAACTGGTTTCCAATAAACACCCCCTCCTCCTTTACAGAAATAGAATTAGATAGTGTACTAGGGTTAGGGTTAGGGTTTTGGGTGGCTCTGAGCAAAGCCAAAATATGAGAATTCTGCGGTGAAGCCCACATGATAGGGCTTGACGATAGCTCATGCTCAAACCCATTTCCAAAACCTGATCTTCCGATGTCAGAAGCCATAGTTTTCATCTTATTGGTGACAGATTTTCCAACGGAGGCGGATACGCTTGTGTTCTTGTTTTTCCTACACCCACCTCCAATTGGAACATTCCTAAGCGCACCACCTTTAGTCCAATATCGGCGGCAAGTCTTGCAGAAGTGGCGAGGCTGAGTGAGGTTATAGTTGTTATAGTAACAGAACTTGGTGTTTGAAGAATCGCATCGGGGGCATCTCAAGCTCTCTTGAGCTGAAGAAGGTGTTGCGTTAGTAGCAGAAGTAGTTGCCGCTGATGTTGTTGAGGAAGAAGGAGATGGCGAAGGAGAAGGAGAAGGGGAAGGAGAAGGCGTGCCCTCTAAAATGGTTGCATTGATGGGAATTTTCCTCTCACCGCCAATTAACCCAGCACCTCCTAAGAGTTCCTGAATCATCTTTTCTTCTTTGTAGATCTACAACAATCCAAAACAAGAAAAGCTAAGATGGGTGAGAACTCTTTTTGAGTTAGTAGAAAAGCTAAAGAAAGAAAGTTAGGTTTTTAATGTCATGAGTTAAGAGTATGTGTATATTGATGAATGTGATGAAGATGACGATGTTGTAGAAGTAGAAAACATGGCTTGCCTTTGTAAGTTCAGCTGATTTGTATTATTTGCCCACTCTTTCTCTCTTTTTTGGTGCGTATGTAAAGGAATATATGATAAAGTTTATATGAAGAGATGTAATATAGACATACAATGTGAAAGCATGCAGCCACTTTAATCTGGTGGCCCTGGATTCGGAATTTTGCTGTGGGTTGTTTTTACAAGGAAGTGGGTTGTCTTTTACTAATCTACCCTTCTGCTCCCTTTCTTCCTCGATCATCGTATCATTATTCTAACTTCTTAAGTTCACGATATGAATGTTACCCTAATTGTTTGTTATTCGTATTTTTTTATCAGCTCTAAATTTCTTTTATGATCGGTATTCTTATATAATGATACCATCTAGATAAATATTGTGATACGATAACAAAATACTTATGATCTGTATAATAAATCTCAAGTTCAAATCAAGGTATGTATTTTTTAAAAGAATTTAGGGTAATTAAAATTTTAACCGTTGACTGAATTCATAAATTACGTTTTTTAAGATTACGTTTTTCAAGATGTATATGACAGATATTCTCAAACAAATGTTAACATATATATATATATATATATATATATATATATATATATATATTTAGCAATTTTATTTTTTACCCCTAATAACTCCAAATACTATTATACTATTATATTTTTTTCGTACTTAATTTTCAAAAACCTTACAATCCTGGAGTCCAAACTCCAAATTCCAATGCATTCACTTGCTTTAGAAGGTAACAATATTGTTTGAGAGAGCAGTAGATATTATTTTTTTTAAATATTTTTTATTTTAAAATATATTTTGATGATATCATCGTATCAAAATAATTTCAGAATACCAAAAATAGATCCTCCTCGTAAACATTCAATTACAAGACTACATTTCAATCCAAGAATTATTGAACTTCAGCGTTGACGCTCCTGCAGTTGAATGCTCCTGTAGTGAACAGTTGAATGAGATTCAAACGTGGACTCAAAAAAGATGTCTCGTACATCATTGATTTTAGTTGCAAAATTTGAAGTGAAAAAACTCAGATAATCTATTAATTCATCTAAATAAATTTAATCAAATTTTGGATCCGCAAAATTACATACATATATAGATGAAAAGAGAATTAAAGAGGGTTTTTGGTAATTAAATAGCCTTCTGACTCCGGAGAAAGAAATGATAGGCTCTCCCACTCCAATGGCGCTATGCTTGCGTATAATTTGGTTAGCACTCTATATAAAATCATAAGTAAAAGGAGGGAGCGAGTAAAGAGCAGGAGAGCATTTATAATGATTATAGTAATCAATTAGTAGTAAATGAACAATCTTTGTTGGGAGCTTTGTGTTCCCTTGTTGAAGATGCTGTTCAGAAACCATCATTACGAGTTCGAGGAGAGGGCTAATGACATGAAAATACGTGTAAAGCTGATGGCTCCACCCCCAACTATAAAGCCACTGCCGAGACTTATGGCCTCAATTTAGCCTTCCCCACAAACAGTGCCAAAAATCAAGATATGATAGCCATCGTGTGCTGCACATTGAGTCATTTTAAATCCAGCCCTAATGATTCACACGTATATAATTATGTGCTTCCTCCCTTATTTTACCTATCGGCTCACACCTGATGACCCAAAACTTATCCAAAAACAGTAAATAGACCCCATGATCTGATGTTTTCCTTCACCAAGTTAATGAACAGCACCAAATTAAAACGAGAAAAACAAGTGGTCAATCGTAGACCTAAAACTTACTAGATTTGACTACCCAACCTCAATTTGTTCACATTTAAACGAATTTCACGATGAAGTTTCGTAACAGTTGGAAGGGAGACCTGACCTATATGGACCTAAGACTAAAACTTGTGCCTGATAATATTTGATTTGCGTCTAACACTGTTTTACCTAATAACACTCACACAAAAGACAAATCGCAAATCGGTTGATGTAACCCAAATGTGTTTGCTACTCGTAAAAGTAGCTGTTCAAGCATAAACCATGATGACAATGTGAATCAGATCCCTTCTATGAACCTGTGGTGAGAATTTTTTTTTTTTCTACCGTGTAAATGGAAAACAAAGACTGAAGACTATGAAATAAGAAGATGCGAAAACGAAACTTGGGGTTGGTGGATAAGGAGAGGAGGGGTCTACATGTTTTATTGTCTGATTTTTGTGGAACCAATCGTCAATCCACCATCTGTATATGAAGATTGCGTTCGTTCATCATGCAGAGTTAATCTTATCACTTGCGTTTCAAGATAAACACAATGATCAATGTTTAATAAACGCGGCGTAATGACAAAAACCTTAAAATCTACTAAATAAGTTTTAAGTTCGAGTTAAGACATGTATTTTTTATATGAAACTGAAACAGTTATAATTTTATTTACTCAACTGTACCCATAAAATATAACTTCTAGAGGATGAGATTTCCTCGAATAAAAAAACAGATATTTAATTATTTATACCGTCAAAACTATCAACCCTATTGCCATCATTGCAATGCCTACAAGAACGCATGATCAAGTCTCATTGTCATTGACTCAATCAATACATAAATTAACTAATATTCTAATTATCACCATTAGGAAAAGAAAAAATGTCCCTTCGATCAATCAAAGTCTATAATTAAGATGCACATGAACGTAGCGATTTCAGTACAATGATCGATCATACGGGTGCAAAGTGGATTTTCTTTTCTTCTTCATAAGTGGATGAATAAAACTAGGCTAATTATTTGGAGAGAATCTTAGAATCAAAGCCATTGAGAAACCTATGGCGCCGTTCCTACTGTATAGCAATTAGCTAGTGTGATAAGTTGTAAACAACTCAAACTTGGCCAAGTCGGTTTCAGCCGAAGTGATTTCTTTGACCAGAGCACTTATATTAGTTTATTGAGGACCAGCAATAGCTTATACACTAGCTGGCGTATTATCTCAGCTTTTCTAATTTCCAATCACTCCTGTTCGTCACATATTACCCATGAATCATGAAAAAAAATATAAAGAAACTTTCTTTGATGATCTCTGATTGCACCACCAAGTCTACGAATCAATTTGAGTCAAATTCTTACAATTAAATTACTTGATTTAAAGAAGAAAAATGTTTTGCGGCCTTGCATCATCAAATAAAATTGAATGGTTTTTTTAAGGCATGCAATAGGCTTCATTATATGTGCTTTGATCATGTTTATAGAGAGAATAATCATGTTAAGAGTCGTTTGGCTAAGCAAGGACTTCTAAAAAAATATGCTCTAGATAATGCCTGATCGGCATTCTGAAGATAGTGGATAACTTTTTTGTCATGGTTTCATTCAATCCATAAGAATGGATTAATATTCCATAAAGCAAATAAATAGTGTCAATAAGAGGCAACAGTTGTATTTAAGTCACCATGTAACAATTTGCTTGTAAATTCAGTAATAAGAGTTTAAGACTAAAGAGTTTACCCCTGTAATGTTAAATTTGAGCTCTGTGATTAGTAATATGGTTGTTAACTTCAAAACTCGTGGGATTAGTTGACGTAAATGCAAGTTAGCACATATACTCACTTTAATAATAATAAAAAAAAATTAAACAAGTATGTTCAAGCTGCGTTTAAAGCCTATTTTTGGAGGATGTCCATCTTTTTTTTTTTAATAAGCCTTAAAGATAAAGCCTAATGAAGGCAAAAATAACCAACCCAGAAGGTAGGGAATAACATATAAGATAAAAGGAAAATAATTACAGGAGAAATAATCAAAATAACATTAAAAAAAATCATTAGCCTGCACATTCAATCAATAAAACCTTCCATCATCGAACTCCTCCTGATAATGGATGTAGCTTTCAAGTCATGGTACCACCAGGGGTGATCAGATCTTGTGTACTGTGTAAATGGCAGCCATGCGATTAGATTCATTCAGAAAAAGGAAACCTGAGGGTGAATGCGAAAGGAGAATAAAAAAGCAAGTCTATGAACCATGTTTCATTTATGACAGTCGCAGCAGAGATAAATAGACTACACTTTGGCCACTTTCACATGATTTCTGATTTTCATGAAAATAACTGTTCCTCTAAATCCATCTCTCAAGTATCATAGACAATTCAAAAGAGTCCTTAGTATTCAAATTATTGCATTCTCATCATTCAATTGTTACTGACTTGACAATCAAATCTCTCATTTGCATTCTAGAAACTAACTATCGTGTTCTTTTATAGTGGATTATTCTACTTCTAGCTTTTTCATCTTTTTCTTCAAATACCTTTGTCAACTCTAGCCATATCTAATGAAATCTTAAACGTTCGAGATTTTATTTTAAAATTAATATATTAAAAAGTTCTATGAAGACTTTAATTTTCTTTCTCTATGCCATTTCATTTCCATAGAAAAACTATATCTTGGTGTTTAAAATGTAATCACATAAAAAATGACATTATAAGTTAGTTGTATATAAATAAAATAATAGAGGGACTTGATTGTAAGATGAGAGGTAATTGGATGGGTGAAATTGAAATTGTACGAACATTGATATCTAGTTATTTATACATACACTAACACAGTAAGAGTAACTGTGAAAGTACACAGATCACGTACCTGACCGCGCGTGCCGTCCGGACCGCGAGACCTGTCCAAATTCCGACACAGAAATCAGCCCGAACTTTATCTGGTCTGGACCGGGCAGCAGAAAACGACAGAAGCTTATGATTTTCATTTAGTCGCCGTCAAAGTGGGGCTGCCCGTTCTCTCCCTCGATCCTCGGGCTCTCTCTTTTATATTTTCCTGGTCAGTCACTGTCAACTTCTTTTCTCTTTTTTTCCGGTGACAAAATTACATATCCCGCCCGTTTATGTTGAAATTTTTAACAGAATTATACAATTATTACAGGTATTAAAGGCAGAATAAAAAACATGGTGAAAACATATTATTATACGTTTATGGGTTTTCTCCTTTTTGTTTTTGTACTATTGACCAGCTTTTGACTAGGTTCCATACTTCGATAGGGTCTATATTACATTACATGCATTAAATATGAAACTTGAGTTTAATTTTATTTAAATTGCCAAATTTTTAGGGGGAAAATTCGTATTCTGTTTCCAAAAACAAAATAGAAAAAATTATATTGTACTTTAATATAAATATTTTAGTATTTTTAAATTATTTTCATTTGTTGTGTCAAAAATAATTTTTAAAAATTAAATAAAAAATATTTTGAACAAAAAAAACCCTTTAAAAAACAATTGCATTCATATTTTCAAACAGACATGAAATTCCCATGCAAATTAAAAAAAAAAAAAAAGCATTCTAGGCTGCTTGAACACTTTTTCTTTGTATTTGAAAGAATCTTAGTAGAGTTTCATTATTGAGAGGGAGAAGAGAAAATAAAATTATGGTCTGGTTGGAAGTGGAAGCTACGAAATCTTCATCGCAAATTAATGGTGGCAAAGGTATGATTTTATAATCAAAACATTTAATAGTTAAGAAGTGAATTTCCAACATTTTTTTAATGCACATATTTATTTTAAAGGTAATTTATTATTTATATAAACTGTGAATCATAATATATATATATATATAAACAGTGAGATCATGGATTTGAGAATTGATTGACGCTTTTATTTTTAAAATTTTGTTAAACATGTACTATTAAATTTTTAAAAGAATAAAAAATCAAGAAAGGACATGTGCTAGGCTTCATCTTTTTCTATCGTTTTCTCTTTTTTTTCATGCTCTAAAAAATTGAACCATATTTATTTACCTTTTAATTCTACATGATTCTTAAATAATATGATAACATTTCTTTAATGCACTTATTTATTTTAAAAGTATTTATTATATTTTATCACATAATAATTTCTCCTCACGCATAAAATATGGACATAGTATTCTAATATTTGTTTAAAACAAATTGCTATAACAAGCACAAAATGATAGTTTTAATAAAAACAATTATATTAGTTAAAAAATTTATATTTTATAAGAAAAAAATGAGATACGTTAATAAAAAAATAAAAAAAACTTAATTGAAAAGAAAATTCATATCAGCTATATTCTTTCGTTTAATAATAGCACCAAAGAATTTCAAAAGACCTGGAAGATTTTTTTTACATTTAATTTTTTCTATTCTTCCTGCAATGTAACACTGTTACGAGCATATAAACTAGTGTTTTATCTAATTAACATGAAATTTGTATCATATTTTATATTTAGTAACTCAATTTCTTGAGAAACTCCAAATTCTTGTTAGGAGATATAGTGTTGTGAGTGAGTTGAGGTTATTTTTTAAAGTGTTTTTTATTCATAAAAATTTCAAAAATATTTTTTTATTTTTATAAAATTATTTTTGACATCAGTACATGAAAATTATATAAAAATACCATTTTTTTATTTAATATAAAAAATAAAAATAAAAATAAATCATTTTCTTAAAGTGTTTTTGAAACGCAATTCTCATGAAATTATTTGCACTTATGAGGTTTAAATTTGAGACTCACTTGCGTCAATTTCAATCTCACAGCTAATTAAAGAAAAAACATTTAAATTGATGAAATCAAATGCAGGACGAGTAAAATAGGAAATATATAGTTAAGGGAACATCTGGCCATGGCATAGAGCGGTGAGAGATTACAAATTACTACTTCTATACTAAAATTGAAACTCGTTATGGAGCGCTTTATTATTTATTTTTTTTCAACCCAGCTCCCAATTTTTCTCATTTCTTTTTAACAATGTGTTTTTTATCTTTTATTTTATTTTTTTAATAATAATTCAGGTTGTTTTTGGATCAAACAAGTGTGCTAGGTCATGAAAGACAATTCTCACATGATTTAATATTAAATCTAGGATACAAAAAAATGAATGAAGTCGAGGTATTTTTTTTCCCATCAGTTTTATTTTTTATTTTTTATCTTATTTCATCCTAATTTTTTTGTACCGGTCAAAAAGTTGAATTTAATCTAACCAAATCAACTAAATCACATCAAATCAATTTTTACATGATTTATTTTTTCAATTAAAGGTATGTAAGGAGTTTGTTAGGGTTTTTTATTTTAATTTCATCCTTTTCTTTTTCTCAATTTCATCATAATACTTGTTTTACTAGCTAACCAACATACCTTTGGACCTACCATGTCAACCAAGTCATATCAGAGCAATTTCTATGTGATTAAATTTAAAATTTGGACTAGATAAAGAGTTGAATCAAGAACTTTCAAGGTTTAGCTAGGAGGTTGGATTTAATAAAAATATCAATTAGTTCTCTATGACCTAGATAATTTTTTTGTTTTGTTTAATTGTTTTTATATCTAACTCGCAACGTAGCACAAACCTTTAAGCCAATTTACATACCACTCTAAAACACTTGGGGGACGTTATAACACTTCAATGTTTATATGAACATTGAAGCACCACTATTTGTTTTACTTTTTCAAACATTCCTTTTTTTTTCTTCAAATATTTTATTGATTTTGAATTTGTCATCATAATTTATCTCACTTTGCTTTATGAGTTTTCTTAAACAAACATACCAATATTTGGTTGGTGCTTATTTTTTACTATGTCTATTTTTGTAATTATATCATTAAAAAATAGTTTAAAAACAAAATGCTAAAACCCAATGAATTTTATGATCCAAATCACGAGTTTCGTGAGTTAAGTTGCGAAGTTTAACTCAATCGATCATGTCATGTCTCGATACGAAGAAGAAGAAAAAAAGTCATCTTGAAGTTTTCTAAAAGTCAAACCGTGGTTTTATTAATCATTTGAGATGTTTTTTAACCCACCAAATCAATTAGATCACATAGAGTTACCTCTTACTCGGGCTAATTTTAAACAATAACTAGGCAAATAATCGGTTTGAGAGGTTTCAAAGTTGACTTGTTGAACTAGGATAATGACAATAATAGATAGTTTTCTTTTAAGTCTTTATAATTTTGTTTGTACTGATATATGGTAGTGCTAAATTTTTCAAGTGTATATATTTTTGTTATTATATTATTACATAAAAAATATTTTAAAAAAAAAGTTGTTAAACTCAGTGGAATAAATGATCTAATTTGTGGGTTTGACGAGTTAAGCCTTGAAATTAGATCGATATAATATGTCAGTGTCACAATATTAAAAAAAATATAATCTAGAGGATTTTTTTTTTTAAATTCAAACCTCTCGATCTTTTTTCTGTTTATTTAGGTTATTTCTAGACCCACAAAGTCTATTGAATTATATTAGACTTATTCTCAATGAGTTGAGATATTTAAGTTGATAACTCAATTAAATTTTAATAACTAAAAAATGTATTATTAAATTTAAAATGTTTTTTAAAGATTCAACCGACAAGGCATGAGAAAACTAGTTAAATTCTAACACTGTTACAATTTTTGTCCAAAGCTATGTCTCTATCCTATGGTATCTTTTGGTAACTATGTAATTTGGTGTGATATATATATATATATATATATATATATATATATATATATATATATATATATAAATTAATATTTTAGTATGTTTAATATATTGAAAAGAAATATATTTTTAATATTTTGATAAAATTGAATATAATTTCCACTTTTATTTGTATATCCATTTCTCATGTATCATGTAAATAATAATTACATGTGATTAATTAACAATTAAATAACGCTAACTATTCATGTGCCAGCGGCAACAAAAAAAAAACGTAGACCATATTCTTTACTAGATGGAAATCTAGAAAAAATAAAATAAAAATTAATAACATTTCCACACTGAAATCTATCCGAGAAACTAAAGTTGTTAATGCTATTTTGGTTTGTTCTTTTCTTTTTTTAATTAGAATGGAATATTTCAGTTTCTGTTTCAGTGTTTTGGTACGCCTTTTCGGGGTTTACTGTTCATGTATAAATATATTAATTAAAAAAGGAGTTCAAATCCAAAAAGAAAATTATTTAGAATTGTGTAGTTTATTCTAAAAAATATATAATAAAATTTTTTTTTTCAACAAAATTATGAACATGTAGAATATTACGAGAATGTCATCATCAATCTCGCAAGGTCATTACATTCTCTGATTGGTCTGGAATTTTAACATAATATATATAAATATGTCAAGAGACTCATTGTAAAATTTTATCTTAATCTAACGATCGAATTAAGAGATATAATTAATATTATAAAGTTATTTATTATTTAAAAAACACTATTTAACCGGAACGAAACAGACAAAATGAAACCAATATATTTCGACGAGTATTTGACTAAAAAATCTAGAATATACTAGAATTTAAACCGAATTAAAAATAATATTATTTTATTTTATTTTTTTAATTGATACCAAATATCTTATCGAAAAAGAATGAATCGTAGAAACTAGATAATATACGAGTGAGGTTTGTGTAAATTAAACTACATTTATCCTCATAGTTTGTGAGGGCAACGTGTCATGCATTGGAATGATATGAGACTACGACCATGCATGACAATTGATGCACCCCCACATTCTATATGGACCCCACTTAATGTTTCCCCTTATGCGGCAATAGTGATTTCTAGGGTTTCTCACCTTCCGTCCTGTTTTCTACAAGTGGGATTGGTACCTCCTTGTTGTTGACCCATTTCAATAAATACAAATGGTACGGTTTCCTTGCCTTCTCTAACCTTCAGGGGGGAATTCTAGGATGCATCACCACAATAAGGATAATATTGGAAAATTTGAATTTTAAAAAAAGTATTCAATCCTGTACGAATAATTATATTATTCATGTTTTCGGTTATTTATTTCTTAGACTTTAGTATGAATATACGGGGAGGTTTAGAAAAACATTAAAAGAGATTTAACTGCTATTTTAATGATGGTGCCTACCACTTATTTTATAAAAATACTTGTGAGGAACTGGCTTCTGAACGTGTTCATTTGTTTTTCAATGTCATTAATCTAAATTTAAAAAACAAACGCAATCACAATTACATCTTCTAAAATATGAATGATTTTGATGAATTCTACGAGGGCATTTGTTTGATTTTCAATCTGGCAAGTAAAGGTTTCCTATTTTTAGTGTGACCCGTAATTGATTAATTTTCATCAGAAAAAATTAATGAGTCATTATTAGAACATAAAGTTGGTTTATAATTATTAGAAACAATATACATTTGTTTTGATATTATTAGAACATAAAGTTTTTTTAAAAATGTTTTTGTCAAATATGTTTTTTAGTAAAAAAATAGTAAAATTATCCAATAAATCTAATTTGTTCAATTTTAAGATATTAAGTTATTTCTCACGTTCAAATTATTTAATTGTTCAGCAAATTTTAATTTGCTTACCAGAAATATTTTAAAATATTGTTACAAGTATGGGATTATATGTATGAAATTGTAAGAAAAATGTCAATGTTTCAAATTGATAGCATTCCCTTTAAGACAAGTGTGGAATTAATACTTTCTATCAAGCATGACATTACAAAAAATTTAAAAATAAAAAAATGTGTTCTTTAATTAATTTTGTGTGTTTCATACGACTAAGTCTCTTAAAAATTAAATTCATGTTTAAATAAAAATAGTCCATTTTTTTTTTTGGATTTTTGCATACATCCCGGGATTTGAATAAATATTTTATTAAATCCCTAAGAATTTGATCAATATTTTAAAAAATCAAGTGATCTATTTTAATTCATGATAATCAAAGGTAAATTTTATGATAAAATATTGGACATACAAGTAGGGCTATATTTAAAATAGTAATGATTTATTTGAAAACTCTCAAAGTTATTTTAAATATTCATCAATTTTAATTGAGATAATTTTATTACCATAGAGAAGTCTCATATCATGTATAGGTCAACTCCATTTGAGCACCTTTAAGAATTCGCAAGATAAAAGTTATTTGGGTATACGAGCCTCTAATAAATAAATAAATCTAAATTTATTATTACAAATAAATTCCATATCAAAATATCTCCTAGAAAATCATCAAATCCATAAACCACATCCGTACCACACAAAAACAACCTACTTGAGGTGGAGTGTGTTAGAGGTGATAGTACATTTTTTAATTGCAATTAGTGCTTACCCTTTGAACCACTAAAAAAAAAAATTGAATATTTAAATTTTCTAACAACCTTAACCAAATAACTAGATGACAACTCAAAAAACCTCAATAATATCATGTCGACCCTACGACATATATATATAAAGTTAAGAGTTAGTAAGTTCAAACTTTACAAATTACAAGTTTTGTTGGTTTTGATAAAAGCTGACAATATTATTTTGTTTATGATTATGATACTTAACACTAGCTCACATTGATTAGATAGTCAAGTGCCTATATTTTAGTGTGATAAAGTATTGCTTATCAAATTCTTTCTTATTTATAAATACATTGAAGTAATATATATTTTTAAATGTTTAATTTTTTTTCAATATTAGCATATCAAAAATATCCGAAAACACAAAAATATTAAAGTGAAGCTAAAAAAAACTCAAAAAACAAAATAAAAGTGCAGTTGAATCGTAAATACAACCACCGAGTTCTTAATTGAAGCAATTGGTTAGGGTTTAAAACATTGATCTGGATAAAATAGTCAAATTCGACCGATAATAATAATATATCACTCGTGTTCAAAACTTAATATTGGTGTTGTAGCCACCACTATCATAATCAATGCATGTACTAACAACGCATGAAAGGTCAAAGATATTCAAATAACTTGCACAGTATTGCTTGATGGAACAGAATAGATTAGTTACCTACTTGGAAAAAAATAAATGGACAATCATGGCCCGTTAACCTAACATCTACTAGTATGGCTTGATTATGAAATGTGGACCCAAAGCATCGTCATGGATTGCACTATCCCTTATTGCTAGTCCCTCTCCATTGCTGTAGTGTAGACCATGATTGTCCCTATCAATCATTCACTACCTGTCCCTATCGTTAAATTACACTAGTTTTTTGGTTTTTATTCTCTGGGAATCCTCGGATCTTGTTTTTAAACCCACTGGTGGTGTTCCAAGACGATGGTTTTGTGTCTTTGCAAGCTTTCAAATGTGCTAGCTGTGATTAGGGTTCTTACAACTCGTTTCTGCAATTTTGAGCATTTAAGAGGACACTTTTAACAATTTCATAAAACTTCTGTCGCAAAATCGTGGTATAACTGGCAGTTTTCTTGTGAAATTTTATGAAGTTACAGAGATGGAGCACATTTGAGGAAGCTTTGTGAGGGAAGCTAGTCAAATGGAAGGTGGTTCTCAATGCTACATTCTCTAGCTAAGGCCTAGGGCCTAAGGCCCCCCCTCACGAGCAATTACAGCAGGATTGTGTCATAAAAATGGGAATTTCAATGTAGGGTTGAGCCTGACAAAAGCTAAGATGGGCAGGATCCTTCCTGCAGAACAGATCAAATCATGTCTGTAGACAAAGCTGGCATGTGGGTTGTTTCTGATTGGAGAATGTGGAACTTACAAAAGCTTAATAAGTCTTGACGATGAGCTTCTTGGCTCGGATTATTTCTTACTGACATATATGACAAGGATCTCTTCCCGTGCTCAAATTAAGGTCAGCACTTAATCCAAATTTGAAGCTACCAAGATTAGATTTGGTTCCACATAGGAGTTTGTATTTTAATGCATGCTTCAGCATTTAATGTAATAATCAATCCAAATCTCTGCGTGTGTATCTGTGTTTTTTAAGATTGAAGCTAGCTCAGTTTTTCCATGTGATTTCAATTTTTAAACTTTCTCAAGAATGCCCACGATCGTATTTTTTCAAGGCACACGAGACAAATTCGAGAGCCATTCACCCAGCAAGGTACAATCTCTTTTGAATGCAAGCAAATAAGGATCGGATCTTCTTGAAACCCTAAAAAACAAGAACAGGTTGTTTCTTTGTGCCATATAACACATTAGGGTTTAGGGTCATCATCCACCAAGATAGCTCTTAATTATATCAAGTGAACTTCGAATAAATTCACACAAGGTAAAATATCTTTTGACCGCAAAATTGAGTAGACATATACACAAGGGAGTTTGTTTTCCAACAAATTGATTTTATATATAATAATGCGGTTAAACTGATTTTTATTTAAAAATATATAAATAATTGATAGTTTTATATATATATTTTATTGTTTTAATATGATATTAACAAAAAAAATTTAAAAAAAAACTGAAAAAATTATTCAATGTATTTTTAAATAAAAAAACCCATAGAAACACAAAAACAATAACAGCAATCACAAATAGAAAAACAATAAGATGATAATTGCAATCATGAGCGTTCTTTGAACTATTATATCCACATCTTTGAACTAATTTTGGATCACTCAAAGCAGAACAGGTCACAACTTAATTTCTGGCTTAGAAAAAAAGAAGCCTCCTCGTTTCACAGGCCTGTGATCTGTTCGTGGTGCATGTATGTCCAAGAAATTCATGTCATAGTAGGTAGCTCCATCAAATCAAGAATCGTAAGAATCTGAATTGGGACCCATAGGAGCAAACAAAATTGAAGACATACAATCTATGCTTTAATGAATTATTACACTAATTGTCTTATTATAGGGAGATTCTGCAACCGAAGTGGGATCGGTGTTAACATGGGAGTGGTTGTCTATATATATATATATATATGCAACACCACTTTATTCTGCTCAACGAAAAATCATATAAAAATGGGCATTTGTCAATCGTCATCTTCTTTTTCTTGAAAACCATGTAACGTTTAATGGAATTTGAGGTTCTCTCGCTTTGTTTAGACATTCCACTCTTCTTTGTTTTACAATAAAGAATTTGATAGTTAATGTCTTACTTTGGATGTTGTTGTTATTCCTCTTATTGTCAACGACAAAGAGATCAGGACTCTCATATTGGATGATTGGTCCCCCATTGGTGATACTCTAATTATATTCCTACTTAGTGAGCCTTGCTTCCTAAGCCTATATGATCCATCGTTTCAATTTGTTTCACTTTTTTAAAGTGTAATTTTTGGCTCAAAATAAAATCTCGAATGTTCCTGATTGTTACAAAGATATATATTCGAATTCGAGATTTATTGTGACTATTGTTTCAATCTGCCGAATGATTTCAAACAAGATTTCACATAGAGATAATCATTAAACTTATTAGATCTAAATCTTGCGTTTCATATATATAGACATCTGATAGGACGTTTTTTATTTATTTAAAAAAAGTTGTTTTTCTTAGTTCATTTTTTTATTTACTGCTAATTTCTTTTTATTTGATGGGAATAGATTTCCTAGCTTTTTTTATTGGTTTTTTTGAGATTTTTTTATATCTTTACAAAAGGTTGTTAATATTTTTTATAACTATGTATTTTTTATCTTTGAAATTTCTAATTTATAACAAATCTTATTATTCTTTACTTCCTCTGCGTGAACATTCCAAGATTTTCAACTTAGGTGTCATACCTTGAGCTAAATTTATATTTACACTGCAGCTTTGCCTTTACACTTTGATAGCCACATTGATTTCGGTCAGACTTGAACTAACCCATATATTAATATATGGATCAAAATGCCCACCCGAATAGTTATGGTTTGACCAATGTTCGCCCAATTTAACTAGAAATGGATGTATAGGATAGAACCTTTACCCAACCCATTTCAGCCAAGTACTTACCACAGGTAATATATAATTGACGTAGTAAATTAATTAATAATTATAGTATAAAACATAATAAAACAATCATTTGACTAGTGTTGAACAAAGTTAATTTAGTAATATTTTGACTAAAAAAACAAGTTTTTCCTCTTAATCTTTCGATATTATCTGTTTTGTTTTTCCATTTCTTAAAAGAAATTGAAAAATAACATGAAAGGGATGAAAAAGTTTTAAGTTATAAATGGATTAACAACTGCTAGGGTTACATACAAAGTTTATAAGAATATGAAGACTAATTAATTAATTTTGATGGGTGTGTATACATATATACAGGGACTATGAAAATATATATTTTTTGTTTCTTTCTTATATATATATACAAGTCACTTGCCTTGGTAGCTTTTATTTTAAAGTGTTTTTAAAAAATATACTTTTTTCTTGAAAAAATATCATATATTAATGTCTTTTAATATCTTTATAATTTAATATTTTAAAACAAAAAAATATATATAGGTTTTGTGTATATATTACTCTATATCTTGATAAGAGAGAGTAGGGCATGGGCACATGGACTAGTTGGTTGTCTTATCAAACTGCATTCCGTGATCGAACGACCACATACCATAAGCATTATAATCATTGTAATAAATAATTATTGTTATCATTATTATCATCGCTATTAATATTTAAACAATGAAAAATATAAAAATTTTATAGAGTAATAAAAAAACCGTAACAGAAGAGCAAACAAGAAAATAATTATAAAAAAAATTCTTAAGATTATTATTATTATTATTATTATTATTATTGTATATACAATGAAAACCATAAAATTACTTTGAAAAGAAGAACAAAAAACTAAAAACTTTAACAAAAGGATAAATAAAAACAGCAAAAATAAATGATAAAATCAAAATAAATATTATCCCACACGCTGTAGCTTTTTCTTTAATAGATAGATTTGGACATGTATGGACGCAAATACATCAAACCCACCATGGATGCAACCCAAAGAATCTAGCCCAGATTAATAAAGCTATAGCCCATACTCATCCAAGAGCATCCAACCAAAAGGAATTGGCCCAAGCCCAAAATCTCATAACCCACTGCAATAACAAAATACAAACGTGTGGGCACAAAACTAGTGAGATAACATATTCCGCTGGCACAATCATGGAAAATAATAATGATAACAGTACTTGAAAGAAGGCTATCATGGGTGGGTCCATGAGAGGCTGTCACCACGAGAGTTGCCGTGAACAGTCGTGAAAAGGAGGCTACATGGCTTGTTTGCTGATGGTGAATGGAAAAAAAACAATTGTTGCTTAAAACTTCTATTGCTTGTTTTCGAGTGAAGTTCATATGTATTTAGAATTGTCATTTAGTTGTGTGATTTAAAATTACTCGAAAAACTCGAGTATACTTATCTTATAAAATATTTAAGAATTAATTTTGTTTAAAAAATATATTAGTATTTCTAGTGTAATTTACCTGAGATAAATTGTATTTTTTTAATTTGATGTGATTTAAAGATTTTGATGGGATAAAAAATTATTTATATGACTAAATCTAGCTTTTTTGAATTTGATTATGCGTTCATGTGTCTAAAATAAATTCGTGAGGTAAAGTTTCATGTATAAATTCCACAACTCATGCGTCATGAAATATTCCAATTAATTCTTTTGGTTAAAGTGTTAAATGTTTTTGATTAATTCTAAATATTTAGATATAATATGAAAAGTGTAAATAACATACAAAACAACTTTTATACTGTAAGAGTTGTCTTTCTACAAATAAAGGATCTTGAAATAATATCCCTTGTCTTGCATTTAAGAAAATGAGCTTCTAGAAGAACTTTCATTTAATTCAAATAAAGAAATAAAAACAAATAGATTTATTTTGAGAATTCTTAATTTCATTTTTTTTGGGTTACAAAATATTTGTTAATTCTACCTCTTCAATTAACAAAAAAACTAGGTTGTCTAAAAAAAAACAATTTAGCCATAGAATATATATATATATATTTTTCATAATTGAGCTCAAAATAACATTAGATTGTTTTTTGTTTTTGGAAAGAAAGGTTGGATTAAAAGATAGAGGATTGAACTAAAAAGAGAGGGCAACATAGTGGTGGCTTCGATGTTTTTTTTTTTGAAAATTTCCTTTCGTTCTTTCATCTTTTTTACTTATTTGGTAATCGGTCCATTTAGTTGTCAAAAAATAAATTTTAGTACAAATTTTATTTCTCTCATTTTTCTGTTTTCTTTTTTTGTTTTCTTTTTTTGTGAGAGTAAGGAAAGACTCATTGGATTCTAGTATAAAAAGAGAAGGTTTTCATGAAGGGATTTTGACCAATCAAAATGTTTGAACCTATTACATCTTTATGAGATTCAGATAACTCAATAGAAAATAAATAATTGATTTAATACTAGATCAATCCACCGAGCTAGTTAAAACTTATTTTCTATTTGTTTTCATTATTATCCACACCCACAAATTCAATCCTTTAATTAAATAAATATGTGGTTTGACATGGTTTTCACTTCAAAATTTATTTTAAATATTAGATAAAAGATTATAATTTATATATATTTTTATATTTTGTAAATGTAACCATCATGGTTGTCAAAATCGCAAGTTGACGATTTTACGAGTCAACTCATTAAACCTTGTTAACTCAGGTAGAAAAATTAGCTTGGATCAAACTCAGTTAAAAAAACAAAAAAAATTGTATGTAATCGTAAAATAGGACTGGATCGGTCCAATTTTATGATCCTTCAATTTTACTCAAAATCCCTTCTGCCTAATAAAATAAAAAAAAACTCAAAATGCTAAATATAATAATATATTATTATGTATTTTTAATTTCTTTTAAATCATGTATAAACTTTGACTAATAAAATTTTATACTTATGATTTTATGATTTTTCTACTTATATTATTTTAATTGTGATTTTATAATTTTTGTATAATAAATCTTAAATATAATTTTACAATTCTAATTTTATAATCCAAGTTTAGAATTAACTTTCAATTCATGTCAAAATCGTGATTTTGATATTCATGTTGACCACCAAATCTATTACCCTGAAAAACAAACTAAATTAAAGAAGCAAACTCCTAAACTAAACCTGTTCTTAGCTTAAATTAATAAATTAATAATAATTATTTTTAGAAGATCATCTCCTTCAATAAAAGCTTAACCTCACCGACCCGTCATTCACTTCCCCATTCTCTTTACGAAAAAAAAAAAAAACCTCTCAATATTTGAGGTTCCACTTTAGCAAAATCATCAACGATCATCATGAATTGTGAAGTCTGCCAACTCAAAGAACTTGTAATTTAAAATCACTTTTTAATCTCTTGTATCAGTGAAGTTTTTGTGTTTTTATCTCTGATTTTTTTGATTTTGAAGTTTGAATTAAATTCAATTAAATTTGTTTTGTTTTGTCTTACAGGAAGTTGAGCACTTTGAGATACGAGAAGTTCTACGTTGTGAGTAAATTTTAGAAACTGGGTTTTGTGTTTTGATCGAATTTGAGGTTTCTGAGTGGTTAGAGTTTATTTTTTTATTATATATATATATATATATATATATATATATATATATATATATATATATATATATATATATATATATATATATGTTATTAGCTACTGTCATGTTTTGCGTGTACTTTGTTTTAAGAGTTTTTAGTGCTTCTTATGTTGCTTGGAGAATCTTATGTTCGTGGATGAAGATTAGTGAGTTATTACTTGCACAGTTATGGGATAAAATGGAAATTTATTATGATTAATTTTATCATGTTTTGAATGCATTTTTTTTGGGCAATTGATGTTAATCTCGTCTCATTCTGGATTTGTAAAGTGAAGATGATTATATTCATATTGTGTTTTATGTTCGGATTGATGAGATGAAATTGATTGCAGGTATCTTACACACGATTGTGTTTCATAGAGCTTTGGGTCTTGTCCGGCCAAAAGACATTGATTTGGAGCTTTTTAACATTACATATGTAAGTGATTTTATATTCTTTCATGTTATTGCTACAGTTTCCCTTGGATGAAAACAATCTACAGCTTCATGATGATGATTTTGAAAACTTGAAACTTCATGTAAGAACTAGTGATGGGAGATTGCTTTACTTATGAATTGTTTGTTGATGTGCACCTTCACTATTTAAAATACAAGTTTTGACTTACTATGGGAAAAAAATGCAAATGAAAAAAACATTCTAGCTTTTAAACGAAGCAAAAATGAATCTGTACAGAATTTCTTTCCCTGCAAAATTTGCTGGTTGACTGGAGATCGACACCTCAACTTCTGATGTTTCTCTGTGAACTGGATGTTGTTGTTTATATTGTTCTGATTGTATTTTGTTCCATCTTATTTTCTAATCACTTAGGTACAATGTGGTGATGTTGAACTTGAGAAAAAGATAGAGGAGAAGATTGATGAATTCATAAGTTGGGTAGAAAAACACCCAAATAAGAAAAGTCAGGTAGGCAGTATGCTGCATTCTTGAAGTCGATCCAACCAAACTGTTTAATGGTACAGGGATTTCTCTTATAGTTTTCTAAGACATTCCTTTCATTTCAGTGGACCAAGTGTTAGTTATTATTTGAAGTTGTATTTTGTGTTTGGGTCATTTTTTCATCCTCTTTGTCATCATTGCACCTTGCAAGTGTCATGGCACCAAAATTCAAGTGCTTATGCATACTAATCACTGGATACTTAACATACTTCATGCGCATAGCCATGAATTGGAATAGTTTACACCTGATTTCTGTTTCTAATATTATTCCTATAGCTTGCTCCTTCATTCACAAATTAGCAATTTTCATCTCTTGTACTCTTTCTATAGTTTGCTGACTCCAGGATTGACCACGCAGATATGCTTATCTTTCTATGAAATGAAAAACAAACATTATTCATGGTTCAACAAAAATGAACGCCTCTATTGGGAACAGTGGTTTGTCAACTTGCACGTCACACATCCTAAAGCACACTCTGGAAAGTCTCATAATTCAAAACCAATGGTTGATCCTGAAGGTAACATCACACTTAAGTATCAACCTGATGAATTATTAATGCTTAACCCTCTAATTGCTGAAGTCTCCCCCCTAACTTTACTTTGTTTCATCATGATTATAGAAACTGGATATGAGGACAGAGGTGTTCGTAGGGAAGCACTTGAAGTCTCTCTTCGTGATGTTTTATTCCAGATAATAAAATTTGTGAATGAGAAAAAGGACCATGTTCCCCCCATAAATGAAAAAGCTATCTGTTTTCCCTGTGAAATTACCATTCCAAGGTCAGTCCTTTTAATTCTCCCCATACATGTGATACAAAACAAAATATTCATAAAAAAGTAAGCTGCAGCATGTTGTATGCATATCTTTCTAGAAAAGTTTACCGTTTTTTTCTTTGATTTTCTTTTTCATTTTAATCTCTTATTTTTCTGTAGCAGCTTTGTTATGGTTGATTTGTTTGCAGCATTTGTTAAAATTATCTGTATAGCTGCATTCTTGTTCATGAAGTTCTTTTTATGAAGTAGTTTTACCAGTTATTTGTTTCATGAGATCTTTCCTTTCTTCAAACTGAACGAACAAAGCAATAATCATATGAAAGGAAACATTTTAGCATTCACATTTCTTAGATGAAATGAGAAAACTGAATGTGGAAGCTCTAAGAGTGAACAATCACACTTCAAGAAAAAGTCATTCATCTAAAATTCATTATAATCTGCAGATAAGGCTAGATAATTGCTGATGTCACTGAAATGACTTCCATGTAGCTTCATGCCTATATGCCCATTCCTTGTGGCTTTTATATGCTATTGCTTTGTGGGCTAGCTGGATTGTTTTATTGCTTAGATCAATAGTTGCTTCCAATGGGGAAAAAGGGTTTCTTGGCAGTGGGTGCAAGCAACTGCTGTAGAATATACCTCTTAAAATTGGTCAAACTCATCATTTGTACCCTGTGTTTTTGTTGATTAATCATAAAAGCTTCTCTATTATCATTTCAATAAATTAAACCTTTTTTTTTTAATTTCATCCAATTAATTACTTTTTGCCAAGTAAAAAATGATTCTACTTGATAAGGAGGGCGGGGAGGGTGAGAGTGAGTGATGATGTTAATTGGAATGAAAGGAAAGTTGATGACTAAGTAGTGAAAGACTACTCAATTAGCTGAGAAATTTTCAATTTTGGGAAGTACTCAATTATCTGAAATTGAAAATACAGGGGCTCATTTGATTGAATCAATAATAGAGGGGCTCTTTTTATGAATTGGGGAAAACACAGGACCCAAATAATGGGTTTTGGCTCGTAAAATCAGTCAACTCCAAAGGATGTTTGGTAATTGCTGATATAAGGAAATGGGCAGAAATATAGGTGGATAATTAGGAACATGCGAGCACATCAAAGAAGACTCCCATTTATTAAAGATGCTCCAATGGCTCAATTTAGTTTGATTTGAGTCTTGCATATGCATTGTGGATTCTATTGGTTATTGTTTTACAAGCTTAACTATATCATATGATTCAAAATATATCACTTTGTCTCGAGGGAAGAAGAGAATTATAATGTATTGCTTTAGACATTAATTTGATATTCCATCAATGGGATGGATATTCATGTGATAAGGAGAGGCAGAATGAAATTAATTGTTTGTTAAAGAAAAATCTTTCAAGCAATAGTGTGGCAGAGGCGCATTTTCTTATGCAATGGAGAGAATCAATGAACAAAACTAACATCAAGTGTGCTAAGTGATTCACAGGTCTTATTAGTGGATAATGTGAACTACCTTTATTCTTGTTTTTGTACCAATGCTTGAACCATGGTCAAGTGTGGGGTAATATAACACGAAACCACAAGACCCAGGAGCATCGGCAGTGAACCTTAATTATCAGCCCTCGCTCATATAGTGAACAAATGCAAGTTAAATTAACAGGTTGAGTTGATAGGAACCGCTTGCACCTGTGATGCCAACTATATCCAGTCTCCTGGCTTAGCAATGTGGATTTTACCTGATAAAGAAATTAAAGAAGTGTGTTACCGGCTTTATAACTAACAAGCTGCACTTATATTTGCTCTAGCTGTAATTGGCAACTACTAGGATTCATTGACTGCTCTTTGAGGCCTTGCCCTTGTCTTGATAATAAGATATTGTTGTGTCATCATTTCTCTTTGTTAGGAAATTTCTCTGAGGCACTTGATTAGACTGCTGAGTTAACATTATACTGCCATTACCCAGTTCATCGGATTCTCCTTTTGGGATGGATGTGTTCAAGAGGATGTTACAGACCGGGCATCCAACCATGCTCAGCTGATTATAATAGCTGGCCACCTGAACTGCTTCGTCGATCACTTGGAGGTGAAAAAGATTTTTATTATGATCGTGATATTTTGAAATGTGTACATATCTGGTGGGGCATACTTATGGGGCAACCAGGTTTGATTCCTTTGGTGCTTGTTTAGATGCATCATCTTTCGTTGCCCCTTTACCTTTTCTCCCCTCTTTACTCGTCCTAAACTGCAATATATGTACTATGTTGATACAAGTGCAATAACATTATGCGTATTATATGTTGCAAGAATGCGTTGCCTCCAAGCAACCTGTCCAGCTTGGATGCCATGTGAACTTCATTCTCAAGCAAACAAATTGCTTAAAACCTCTCATAAAATGATATATTTTATGTGGGACTCACGTGAAAATTATCTATAACCTTGAATATTTCGGAATAGCCATATTAATTTATCTATTTTCTTATTTTTTTACCGTAAATGTCTGACAGTTAAATTGAAAATTCAATGACAAGAAACGTGTGCTTTGAACCCCTCCTCCCTACAGTCCCGGAGTCTTTGAATTTATCAATTAATATTATTAATATTAAGTTTCTCCCTGCTCTTTTCTATTTTGTAGCGTCAATACTTCAAATTACCCGGATTTTCTTGTCTGATACCCAAAGGCATCATTTTGAACATTTTGGTAACTTTCAATACTTGATACAGCTGACAACACTGGCTATAGAATGATGAAAAAGAACCAGTAACATATGTGATAGAGAGAAATTATCATTTTGATTTAGCTATATAACTAGATTGGTGTTTTGTGTTATGATGTTTGGCTATACAACTAGACTAGAGCAAATAATTTTTATAATTGTTGAGATTGAAATAATTAATAAGATTTGTTAGTTTAAAAATAAAATATAATATTTATACATGCAAAGTTTGATATAATAAAATAGATATAATATCTATCGAAGTCTTAAAATTTAAAATTATTGCAGCTATTATTGTCAAAATAATAAAAATTATTAAATTATCTCGAGAAAAAAACCTCAAAAAATTAACAGAAGAGTAAGTAAGAATAAAAACTAAAACTATTATTATTATTATTATTGCGATAATAATAATAATAATAATAAATTAAATCAAAGACTTAAAAAAATCTAAAAACATTAACAAAAGAGCAAACAAAAAATAAAATAAATGATAAAACAAAAAAAAATATTAGTTGAAAAAAAATCATTTGACTTGAAAATAAATAAATAAAACTAATAAACAAACCAAAAGAAAGAACAAAGAAAAAAAAATAGAAATATCAATTTTTCAAATGATCATAAACATAAACTAAATCTTAAGATTTAAAACTTTCAAAAAAATATCACCTCAATAAATAAAAAAATAATAAAATTAAAAATCCAAGCTAAGAATACACACACACACACACACACACACACACATGGACAACAATAGGGATTATTTTAGAAATATAAAAAATAAAGAAATTAAAATAAAAAATTAAATTTATAGTGGCTGAAATAAAAACTAAACATATTATCAATTTCAATTAAAGGACAAAATTGAAAATATCAAAACTTTAGTATCAAATATATTAAGGGATTTAAAATCAATCTGAAAATTAAAAGAATGACGGTCAAATTGAAACCTAAATATATAATCAATTTCAATAGAAGGATCCAATTGAAACAAATCAAAACTTATATAATAGAAATCAAGATCATGAAAAACAGTTAAAAGATCAGGAACTGAAATAAAAACACCATAAAACTGGGGGCCTGCCTTGTACTGTAGCATGCATTAGAGAGAAAATGGGCAAACAAAGTTCAACCAACCATCGTTGCGAATCCAGCCACTGTGGGCCGTGACACACCACCTCATGAGGAAGATTACACTACAGCGAATCGGGTGAGACACTGGATGAATTTCCCCCCATTGAAAGACGCTGCACGCGCATCCCGAAGCGACAAAGGCCTAATATTATCAGCCACATGTGCCACACGCGCCCATAATATTCAGAGGAAAATAGTTATAAAAATGATAAATTACTGTAACACTCTTACATTCAAATCTTCAATTTTATCTTATTGAGAGGTAGATTAGTATTTAACTATTTTAAAAAAATATGAAATTCTCATGGCACCTTCGACCAATATTGTTTTTTTTTTTTGTTAAAAAAATATGAAGTTCTCAAGATATAAAGAATCATTTATGAGAAGTATGATGAAATGAATAACTTTTTTTTTTTTGCACAAATGAACCCACTTCTTTACCATGGTTAAAACACCTTTACAAATAATGAAGATGACATGAGCCTTTATTAATTGACATAATATTAAGAATTTCCAAGTTTTCAAAGATTAGGTCAAATTTTTGAGAGTAACCATTTTCCTATAAAAATTAAATCATATATTATGAAAATTAAGAGCACGATATGACTTTACGAAACTATAAGGGCTTCAAGGCCTATTTGATTATGATAGTATTCATCATTAAGTTGGTTATCAATGAGAAAATATATTGAATGAAGCTTGATAATCAAGATCCAAAACAATATATCTGCATGGACTTGCCCATGTATATTGGATGAGAAACCACCTGAAATCTTTACTTCAAAGGTTCAAACCTTGGAAGGATCAAAAGAAACAAATATCGATTGAGGGACCTTTATTTTGAAAAGCCTTACTTATGAACTAACCATAACATTGGTGCAAAATATTTGATTGACATGTCGTCTAAGAAAATAGACAAAACTTGTTTTGATGGGCAAGGTCACCCAATAAAATATACTATTCTTGTTTTATGGGCATATACTTTAAAAATTATACCAATTTGTTTTTCCTAGAAAAATAGACCAACATTTAAAATTAAAAAAAGTGACAAGTCACCTATATCACTTGATAAATTAGTTGCTCTTTTCTTTATAAAGCACATTATGCAAAATTTACGCAAGATTATGCTTCGTGAGTATTGTAAAGAAAGAACATATGTAGTTACCTAAAATAAAGGCATCAACTGAAGGCTTAAACTTCCTAAAAAAAGAGTTTTGGGGAGAATTCGAGTGTTATTCCAAAAAACAATAAAGATTTGGGGTTCAAAATTGTACCTTAAAATCCTAAAATGTTGAAATTCTCTACTTAATTGTATAAAATCCAAATTCTAGAAAGTAATTAAAGATATAATTGAACAAATTCATGGACCAATGTATGAAAGGTGTGTAGCTTTAGGGATTGAAATCAACGATTTTAAAGACCCAATTGAAAAAAATAATGTTTTATCTATCAATCAATCAAGTACTTAATTGGTCAAATCAAAAACCAAAAACTAAAACGAAAAAGTCTCCCAAATCCAGGGACAAAATGGGATTTTAGTCAAGGGTAAAACTGCAAGCAATTAGAAAGTTTGAGTGTGTAATTAAACAAATTGTAAGTATAAGGCAATTGAGAATTCTCAAAACAAAAAATCCTATGTTTTAGGGATTAATTAAAACAACATTGTTTCACCAATATTGTATAGCTTTTTTTTATTGTATTTTGGCGAATTAGTAAGTCATCTAATTTACTTAATGACTTGAAAATTTGGAAATCACGTACATGACTTGCACATCTCCTAACCAACTAGTGAGGGGTGGTAACTTGGAAATCAATTGAAAAAGCAAAGGTATTGCTTTCATCTACCACTCACGTTAATTGAAAAATCTCATTTTGTTATTTTACATCCTCAGGTTAAGTTGTTATGGACCCACCAAAATTTGCTTTCGAACCACAACTTGTCAAAAGCTGAATCAAGTTGTTCTCACCCACAATTACCATTGAAAATTTATGTCAATAACCCTTCAAAGTAAAGAGAGAAGAGAATGGTAATCCTCTTGGTGGTGACCACCTCATATCCAACATCCATATGCCCAGCCTCAACTCTTTTAGCCATGCTTGGTTGACACACTGTCCCCTCCTTGCAGGTCAACAATTCTCACCCTCCGTTTTGCTTTATTTTCTTTCAACAAAATTGATTAAAGTTTGAACAGAAGACTGACTAACATGATTTAAAAAGGATAACAAATTAGGTGATTCCAATTATAATGGCTCAGAAGAAGAATACTTTAGTGAAGGTAAGCAAGAAGAATTTGATTTTGGACATGATATTCTTTCTAATGGTGATGGTGGCCTCCTTGTCGATGATTTCTTATAAGGAGGAAACGGTGATGAAGGTGGGTTTTTTGAAGGTTGATACACCAAGCATTAGAAGATGCAGCAGTGATGGATGCAATGGTGCCAAAAGCACCTCTTTTTTGTATTAAAAAAAACGAACCCAGGTTGTCTATGTTTGTTTTAATTTTAAAGAAAATATGGGCAACCTTAATAAAAAAGAATGGTTAGAAGCTTAAACCTATCCTTAGAAAGGAAAACAAATTAATGGGGCAGTAAATTTCTATGGTAACAAAATAATATTAAGAGATTCATGGAAGTGAAGGAATAAGATAAATGGTTTTTTGATTAAGTGGATGGATTTTTATAAAAAAAACAAATTATTTGAAATTAAATTTTTATTTTTTTTTAATTATTTTGAAATACTAATATCAAAAATAATTTTTACAAAATAAAAAAATTATTTTAATATGTTCATATTTCCAATTATATCATGGATGAATTTTACTAGATATTGTAGGTCGTGCAAATAGCCAAGGATTGCAGAAACCTTCACATATGAATCTTGTTCATTATGACATTGCAAGTAGTTTGCTTGGAGAATAAAAACATATTGATATTTCTTAGAAAATATATATATATATATATATATATATATATATATATATATATATTTATATATATATACCATATATTTTATAAGTTTACAATAATATAGAAATACATGGTAACCAAATATAAAAAATTATTTTTCATTTAACTTCAAACTCAACCATAATAACCAAACATTTCAATTTCAATTATGAATCACAACTAAAAATATTTTTGATAAAATTAATTATTTAAAATCTCAACAATAATTATAGCTGCAATACCAAAAACACCCTAATCACGTTGTAACTTGAAACTCCGAATCTAAAGAAAACATTAATTAGCGAGGAATCTAACTTTTGAGACACCGCAAACTTAGGTGATAGGTTGTTCATCGCTAAAAGTCCACGCTCATCCAATGTTTATTCCACAATCCCTCCTCCCTTGATAAAATGCCGAGAAGGGATTATTTATTGATTTATGTAAATAAATTTAGGCAAGTTGATCGAAGACACAAAATAAGGTTTTAAGTGGAATCCATTTGATGATCTCATCAAACTATAAGTATATTATAATTCTCTCCCATTTTTCCGACAAGAAACCCTCGTACCACAAAACTTTTGTTAATGGCTATGAATGTTCAAGTCTCAATTTAGACATAAATTGAAAACAAATAGTTGAAATTTTTTGTTTATAATATCAATATATATAAAATAAAAGATAAATTAAAAAAAACTCACTCTTAATAAATATTAGTGAAAAACATAAGATCTCAGCGATGACGACATATAGAGGTCGTTTACATCCATCGACAAAGTGAGTCATTACTATCACTCATTATTAATGATAATAGCCTAATTTCACCTCCTTTCTTTTTTTTCCTCTGACGGATATTCATCTTCAGACCATTGTGACTAGGGTTCTAACAAGGACAGATTAAGCATGCTTCTTTGCTATCTCCGAGAGACACTGGGAGAGTTCTTGTGGCTTGCTAAACATAACCATATGGTCTGCACCTTTAATCTCCATAACTTCGTCAGCACCACTGTTTTCAATCATCCAGCGTTGAAACTCCACTGGTATCGCTAAATCTTCATCGCATATAACATATACTCGTTTGACTGACCCATAACCCTTCGCGGAGAAATTATCTGCCTTCGACAAATCATGCATAAACAGTGATCCTGGCCTTATCAAAGTCCTTGCTTGCTCAAGATCCTGAAAAATAAAAATGGCAAATTTAGTAATCATGTGAAGCCTGCAGCGCGCTGGCTCTACCGGATTTGACAGGATCAAAAAGGACTGAAGAAGGGAGAAGACTACTTTAACTGTCATGTGTTCAAGTCCAACTGATGTAACTATGAATTATTTTGAAGATGTTGATAAGAAAGGTACCTCAGCTGGGCTTAGCTGATAGAGCTTGAGAGATAAGAATTTGGGTCCAAAAAGCATTGCTGTGAGATGACTTTGAGAGCTGCTGAATGGAAAAAATTGATTGTCCAACCCGGCCTCTGCTGGGGTCCTCTCTCTACACTTTATAGATTTAGGGGGGGTAGACAAGAATTAAACTCGAGAAGCAATTACAAATTATACTTCAAAGAATTTTTTTTCCTTTTTTAGCAATATTACTAGCACGTAGTACCTGATCCATGACAAATGATGGCTTGTGCGTGGAATCTGGCATGAAAGCTGTCAAGAACACAGCAACAGCAATCTTGTTTGGGAACTTTTCCGCAGCTAGAGCCACATTCATGCCTCCTAGGCTGTGCCCTACTAGAATAACCTTCTCCTTGGGCTGTAATGAGGCCAGAAAATCTAGCAAAGGCTCCGAATATTCATCAAATGTTTCAACATCTTCGATTTTCTTCATGTTGGTGCCTGAAGCAGCGAGGTCAACCAACGTGACCCGGTTACTTGCCGACTCGAGCAGCGTTTTGAGCTTTTTCCAACACCAAGCCCCATGGCAGGCACCATGTACTAGAACAAAATGCTTGTGATTGTTGATGTCTACCATTGCTGTGCTGTTGAGAGTCAGCACTGCATCCCAATATATAGGGTGGATAGAGGAACTGTCTCCCCGTTTGGTTGAGATAATTTTTTTTTTAAAAAATAGTTGTAAAATTAAAGTCTCAAAGGCTCTAGCCTATAAGTCAACACTCATTAAAGTATTTGTTAGAAGGAGTGATTAAAATTATTTTTAAAATTGTTTTTTATTTTAAATACATCAAAATAATATTTTTTTATAAATTATTTTTTATATTAGTATATCAAAATAATCTAAAAATATTTTAAAAAAATTAATCTAAAGTAAAATATCAAATAATTTTATTTTTATTTTTTTTTTAAATATTTTTTGCTAAATAGCTAGAATGTTTAATAGTATTCCCCAGTGCCTACCTCCCTTGATAAAATGCTAAAGAAAACATTAGTTAGGGAGGAATCTAAATTTTGAGACACCGCAAACTTAAGTAATATGCTGGTCATTGCAAAAAGCCAACACTCATACTATGTTTATTCCCCAACCCCTCCTCGATCCCTTGAAAAAATGCCGAGATGGGATTATTTATTGATTTATGTAAATAAATTTAGGCAAGTTGATCGAAGACTTGAGGTTTTCTGTGGGATCCATTTGATGATTTCTTCCAAAAACAATAAGTATTATTACTTTAAAATTCACTCCCATTTTCCCATCAAGAAACCCTCGTAACTATGTAACTATGAATTTGAAGATGCTGATAAGAAAGGACTGAAGAAGGGAGAAGACTACTTTAATTGTCATGTGTTCATGTCCAACTGATGTAACTATGAATTAATTTGAAGATGTTGATAAGAAAGGCACCTCAGGTGGGCTTAACTGATAGAGCTTGAGAGATAAGAATTTGGGTCCAAAAAGCATTGCTGTGAGATGACATTGACAGCTGCTGAATTGAGAGTCCAACCAGGCCTCTGCTGGGGTCACCTAATTTCCACTTGAAAATTTTGAAACCACATAGTGAGGTGGAAATCAATTTGATGATCTCTTCAAACCATAAGCATTATTACTTTAAATTTTCTCCCATTTTCCCTACAAGAAACCCTCGAAGCACAAAACTTTGTTGATGGCTATGATTGTTCATCTCCTTTTCATATCTCAATTTAGAACAAATTTGTCAATTCCATTATGTTCTGTCCGGAATGGCCGGAACGTTCCATTCCGTTGAAAAAACCGAGATGAAACGGCGTTGTTTTCGTCTCGATTTTAATTCCGGTCCGTTCCAGAAATTCCGGCCAAATTCCGGCCGGAACGTCTCAGTACCGTTCCAGGTGTGCTATTCCGGCCTTAAAATTCTTTTTATTTTGATTAACTTGTGATTTTTTTTTTTCTAATTTTAAGATTATAGTTGTGTGACAACTTCTCTAATTCATGCAGGGCAACCTGTTGACAAGGTCGTTAACAGCGGCGTAAAAGATTACTTTTTTACTGCATAAACTTGCAAGGTTTTGGTATCCATTTCCATGTACATAGGAGTAGCTTTTTAGCAATTTATATTTTAAAATATATCAATTGTTTTTTTTTAAATAATTTGATAATAATTAAAAAAAACAATAGTATAAAACTAAAAAAATAAAATTTAAAAAATTACAACTGTACTACAAATATCTCATGAGTAGAGTAGGTAGTATGTCTATTTAATATGGTGAAGTGACAACAAAAGATCTTAGCAATGACGACAAATTGAGTTATAAATATTGTAATTTGTAAGTATATGACTAGTCAAGAGCTTCACCCTCGTTGTTCATATGCTGAAATTATTTTGTATTTAAAATATAGAAATAATATATATATTTTTTAAAAATTTATTTATAATATCAATATATATAAAAGATAAATTAAAATTAAAAAAAAAACTAACTCTTAATAAATATTACTGAAAAACATAAGATCTCAGCGATGACGACATATAGAGGTCGTTTACATCCATCGACAAAGTGAGTAATTACTATCACTCATTATTATTGATAATAACCTAATTTCACCTCCTTTCTTCTTCCTTTTCCTCTGACGGATATACATCTTCAGACCATTGTGACTAGGGTTCTAACAAGGACAGATTAAGCATGCTTCTTTGCTATCTCCGAGAGACACTGGGAGAGTTCTTGTGGCTTGCTAAACATAACCATATGGTCTGCACCTTTAATCTCCATAACTTCGTCAGCACCACTGTTTTCAATCATCCAGCGTTGAAACTCCACTGGTATCGCTAAATCTTCATCGCATATAACATATACACGTTTGACTGACCCATAACCCTTCGCGGATAAATTATGTGCCTTCGACAAATCATGCAGAAACAGTGATCCTGGCCTTATCAAAGTCCTTGCTTGCTCAAGATCCTGAAAAATGAAAATGGCAAATTTAGTAATCATGTGAAACCTGCAGCGCGCTGACTCTACCGGATTTGACAGGATCAAAAGGACTGAAGAAGGGAGAAGACTACTTTAATTGACATGTGCTCAAGTCCAACTAATGTAACTATGAATTTGAAGATGCTGATAAGAAAGGTACCTCAGCTGGGCTTAAATGATAGAGCTTGAGAGATAAGAATTTGGGTCCAAAAAACATTGTTGTGAGATGACGTTGATGGCTGCTGAATTGAGTGTCCAACCAGGCCTCTGCTGGGGTCCTCTCACTATACTTTAAAGATTTAGGGCGGGGGGAGGGGGAGGATTAGAGAAGAATTAAACTTGAGAAACAATCAATATATACAAATTGCAATAACTAGCAGTACCTGATCCATGACAAATGATGGCTTGTGCGTGGTATCTGGCATGAAAGCTGTCAAGAACACAGCAACAGCAATCTTGTTTGGGAACTTTTCCGCAGCAAGAGCCAAATTGATGCCTCCTAGGCTGTGCCCTACTAGAATAACCTTCTCCTTGGGCTGTAATGAGGCCAGAAAATCTAGCAAAGGCTCCGTATACTCATCAAATGTTTCAACATCTTCGATTTTCTTCATGTTGGTGCCTGAAGCAGCGAGATCAAGCAACGTGACCCGGTTACTTGCCGACACGAGCAGCTTTTTGAGCTTTTGCCAGCACCAAGCCCCATGGCAGGCACCATGTACTAGAACAAAATGCTTCTTATTGTTGATGTTTGCCATTGCTGTGTTGCTGAGAGTCAGCACCTGCATCCCAATATATAGGGTGGATAGATGAACTGTTTATTACAATTCATCTTGGGCCCCACCATAGGAGGAAGAGAAAGGTCAAAGTTGGTTGCCACTTGAAGCAAAATTCAAGTGGGCCAGTTAATAGGGACTCCTTAAGAACAAGGTCATGCCTCGAGACCCGGTTTCGGGTGGACTCAAAGCAGAGTAGTTTTAAGCTCCTGCCAGGAACATGCCCCAGTTAATATTTTTTTGTCTCGAGATTCCATTAATAGACAAGAAAATATTATTTAGGATTAGAAGTATAGTTATCAATACTGTTCCGGTCTTTCGATTGGAACGAAACGTTCCGGTTTTGGAGCGTTTCGGTGTCATACTGTTCATATATAATTAATTATATATATATATATATTTATATATGAAAAAAAATAAAATATTAATTTAACAAGCATAATTAAAATTTGAATTCTTTTTTATTTAAAATATTTTGGTGTTTTTAAATTATTTTGATGTATAGATGTCAAAAATAATTTTTTAAAATAAAAAAAATAGATTTTAAACCCGGAACGGAACACTCGGAATGGAACCGGGGCGTTCCGGCCGGAATTTGGCCGGAATTTTCGGAACGGACCGGAATTAAAACCGGGACAAAAACGATGCCGTTTTGTCCCGGTTTTGTAAATGGAACGGAACGTTCCGGTCGTTCCTGGCAGAACGGAACGGAATTGATAACATTGGTTAGAAGGTTGAGAAAACGAAAAGTATTCAATTAACTACCATGTTCTACATGATACTTTTAAAAAGATAAATTGATAAAATAATTATTTGAATAATTTAAATATAGTTTTTGTTTTTTGTTTATGTATATTCCAATGATAAAAACCATTTAGAACAACCAAATATATTTTGTATATCATTTTAAATATAGTACAATTATTTTATATATAATACAATTATTGTAAATATAATATAATTATGTAATTAATTATACAATAAATATGAGTTATTTATATAATTAATTAAATACTTTTAAAAAACCCTCCAACATTTAATTGCTATTTTTTTTAATTTTATTTAAATATAAAAATCAAATTGGAAAATAAAATTTCCCAACATTTTAAATTTTGAATTTTCAAATATTGAAAAAACTATTGAAATTCCAAATTCAGAAAAAAATAGCCGTCAACTTTAAATTTTAAGATTTCAAATATTGAATAAATAATCACCAACTTTTTTAACTTTTAAGATTTCAAATATGGAAAAACGCCGACATTTTAAATTTTAGGGAAAATTTTCATTATAAATATTCTTATAAACTTCAACATTTCACTTCATTGTTTTCTTCTTTCCAATCTTTATTTTATTTTATTAAATTTTATAAAGAATTATTCGAGTTTTAATTTTTAGAATGCCTTTTATTTTAATGATAACACTCCCATGTTCGCCTTTCAAATTGCTATTGCTATGGTTGCTGAGAAGAATCAATAAATGAAGGGTGAAAAACATAGTCTTATGTCTCTGGTTTTGAGCACAATATCATCAATCATAATAGAAAGGAAGATGAATTAAGGTAATATAATGATTATTTTGCAGAAAATCCTAAATTCATTGAAAGTGTATTTGGAAAGAGATTTAGAATGAATTATCGTCTTTTTCTTCGAATCACAAATGTGGTGGAAACTCACATTCCATATTTCAAACAAAAGACAAATGTTGTAAAAACTAGAGAAAATAAATAATTAATAATAATAATAAAATGAATAAAAAAATTAATTAATAGATTTCATTGTGGAGGGATAAAAATGGGAAGAAAAGGGAAAATGAGGTAAAAAGTGAAATCTATAAATACATAGGGTCAATTTTGTAAATAATGATAATACAATTAAAACCCTCCCCCTTTTTTTTCTTTACTTGGTCGGAAGTGATGCAAAAAAAGGGAGAAGGGAGACTTGAGCATTTAACATGAGATTTGGATGGGGAAGGGAGAAGGGAGTCTAGTTCGCAAAGGAATTGGATTAATCAGGAGAGAGATAGAGCAATATTAGATAAGCCTTTAAACAAGAAAAGCAGGTGAAGAAATTGTAGAAAAAGGATGGGGAAAGGGGTTGGTTGGAGGAAGCAGAGGGAGGGGTTGAAATTTTTGACTGGTTACGAATCGAAATCTATATTATCTTTGGGTAAGGAGTTTTAACGAATCGAAATACGTATTATCTTCGGGTAGGGAGTTTTAAACTTGATTATGAAGTTAATTTTATTTCTATGCGTTTAATTTGAAATTCATAAATTAGTGTTCATGGAGGATTTAAGAATAATGAATTTTTGTATAGGGATAATTCGATTTAAAGGATAAGGATTGTATTGGAGGAGGAATTATGTGGAAATATCAAGGAAATGTTGCATTGTGTAGGAGGTTAGAGGTTGGCCACTAGCAAGAGTAATAGGGAGGAAATAATTGTGTTTATCTTTAAGAGAATTAATGTAATAGATCAATTACTAAGTGAATATGGTTTTAGTGGAAGGAAAATGGGAATTTCAAATGATTTAGAATTATTGAGGTGCAATAACAAACCTGGACAGATTCAACCTGTTAACTTCCACCAGTAACTAGACTTAGATAATGATTTATTTTGGCGACGACTTCTTCATACAAAACTGTAGTCATGTGTTATCTTTCTAAATGATCTCACTGGAATCGGAGCTCTGAAACTCAAGATATGGACTCTAAGGAGAGATTGAACTTTTAACACCACTAGAAATTTCTACAAACCATAAAACAAGAAACAAGAAACATGGACATCCTATGGACCAAATTTAATTTTATTACATTTAAGAGATGTGTAATTTCATGTCTTAACTATCCAAGTAAAAAATATCGTGTAAGGAACCAAATTTTATACAAGAAGTTATGACACAAACAAAACAAGTGTTGTAAAAGAGGCAACGAGAACTTACAAGGGGAAAGAAATCTTTTAAAACGAAATTTGTGTGTTGATTTAAGATTATTATTGAGAAAAAAGAATAATGCAAATTGGAATGATGAAATTATATGATGAATATATGATTGTAGAGGGAACTCAGGAGCCATGCAATAGTAGCTAAGAACCATAACTCGAGAGCCCATACAACAAGTGGGTATCTTTTATCCATTCTTTTTTGTTTATATAAGGAATGATGATCTTTGTATAATTTGTATGGCATGGGTTATGATTAGTTGGAGGGAAAATTCAATTAAATAAAAATATAATGTATATGTGTATATAGAGAATTGACTTGATTAATCATTTCAGAAAGAAATGGCTAATGATATCAATGTATAAAATTGATATCAGCATCTTCCATTTAATGAATTTAATGTATAAATTTATTTGATTAACTATTTCTAGAAGGAAATAGTTGATGTTATTAGTGCAAAACATTAATATCGATAGTAATAAGAAAATTGATTAACTGTTTCAAGAATGGAAGTTAATGATATCAGTGTCGAACATTGATATCGACAGTAACAAGAAATTTAATTAACTCTTCCGAGTATGAAAGTTAATGATATTAGTGTAGATCATTTATTTCGGTAGTAACAAGAAAATTTGATTTCTTGTTCTGAGAATGGAAATTAATCATGTCAAGGAAAAAATGACATTGGCATGTTCGTGGATCCATAAGAAGAAAAAATTGATTTACTATTATAGGATGAAAATAGTTAATGACATTGATGAGTTATATTGATGTCGGCATGTATATTGGAATTGTTTAATAGATGTTTCGATGAGGAAATTAAATGGTAAAAAGGTAACACATAATTGATGACAAAATATTTATTATTTTGGGATCAATTATAATTAAATAAAATTTTCAAAAAAAAATATAAGTTTGAATATTGAGAATCTAAATTAAGTAATTTTTTCACTCGTAACATTATAATCTTGAATTATTTATATTGCTTATGTTTTTTAGGACCTTCATATGCATACAACGAGTAAATTATGTATAGGGCTTCCATATTTTGTTTAAGTAAAATGAATTTATTTAGTTAAGCTTTGTGAAAATTAGGACGATTGTTATTATAATGATTTTATTATTCAAATGTTGAATTAAGAAATTAATAATATGATGAAACCCGCACACACAATCATATTGATACTTCTTAAAATCGCAATGCATGACTCATAATTTTATAATAATATCTAAAGATTATTCTGTACTTTGCTAAAATTATATTTGTTGATGTATTGATAAAATTTCACCTTGAGATGTTAGGAAAATATTGAATGAGGAATTGATTGTGAAAATGTTTGGCAGGTTGAATGTCGATAACTTGAGATTCTTAAATTTATAGGGAAACTCTACCAAAATTTTGGTAGAAATATATATAGACGTGAAAAAACTTTTTATTTTCTGTTTGGCCTATATTGTTGTTAGACTAATACAATGGAAACTTGGTTTATTACAAACATATTTGATGTTTTTGACTTACCTTGTCTTCGAAAGGTAACTACAACTCATAAGATACTTACATACAGTATTCTTGAAGATCTTATTGATGAATATCTTCAAATTAGGGAAAGCACTATGATAAAAAGTCTTAAAGCTTTCATCAAATCAATTGTTGAAGTTTTGGGGGAGTGGTATCTAAGAGCATTCTTGTAGATCGATATTGGTCGATTACTATCAATTGGCAAGCAACGTGGATTTCCAAGGATGTTAGGGAGTATTGCTTGCATGCACTGCAAAATGGGAGAAATGCCCGACTTCATGGCATGAGATGTATATTGGACATTATCATTAACCTATTATAATTCTAGAGGCAATGGCTTCACAAGATCTTTGGTTATGGCATGTTTTTTTTGGAATGTCTAGATCACTAAATGATATCAATGTTCTTGATCGGTTACCTGTCTTTGTTGCACTTGCAGAAGGTCGTGTTACTCTTATCAATTACACAATCAATGGACATGAATATGCAATAGGTTACTATTTAGCATATGAGATTTATCCGAATTGGTTTACCTTTCTTAAGACAATCCCAAGTCCATTAGGAACAAAGAGAAAATATTTTGCAAGTAAACAAAAGTCTACAAGAAAGGATGTGAAAAGGGCATTTGGGGTGTTACAATCTCGTTTCACAATAGTGTGTGGACTTGTGTGATACTGGGATAAAGAAACCCTTGTAAATATTATGAAAGTTTGCATAATAATTCATGATATGATTTTTGAGGATGAAGGAGTAATGAACCTTGGGTTTAACCATGAACGTGAAATTAGTTCTTTTATATCAGTGTTACATGGTGAAACACTAAAACTACGTGATTTTGTTCAAACTCATAGTTGAATCCTGGATAAAGCAACTAACTCCTAGCTCTAAAAAGATTAATTGAACAATTATGGGAATAATATGACAATGAGTAAAGTATCATTAGATTTAAGCATCTTATGTTATCATAATTTTAAAGTATTTGTATGTTTTTTATGCTTATTATATTTCAAGTTAATTAATCCAACTTATTTTTATTGAGTGTTTGAAGAACTTAAGAAAATAAAATGAATTGATATCAATTTTATAACACGATAAAATATTATGAATCAATAATATTAACAAACTAACCAATATATTTAAAATAACCAATGAGTTTAAATATAATTAATTAAAAATAAATTCCCTTACAAAAAAATCAATCAAATTAATTAAAAATTAAAACCCATATTTTCCATCATTTCTAACTTTCTATTTTGAAAATACACTGCAAAAATTGGATCCAAATTAGAAGAATCCATTATCATAATTTGTTCTTCTTTCCCAATCTTGTCCAATTCTTGTTTTTTTACTTTGTTTAATCATTATAGCTTATTGCTTTAACATATTTTTATTGTCTTGTTTATTTTGATCCTTAATTTCAACTAAAATATCCTTGAATTGTTGTAAAAGATTTGTTATATTTATCTCTCAAACTTTCTCTTTTCCTTGTCTATGTTTAAGTCAGTCCTTTGTAGCCTTCTAGTCAATTGGTGTATCTTGATAAATAGTATTTCACTATCTTCTCCTAAACTAACAGAATCAGGGGTAAGAAGTTGAACTTACATTTCCATAATTTTTTTGTTTCTTGTTTGACCTTTGATGTTGACTTGCACACTTAAATTTTCATTTGAGTTCTTTTTTTTTAAGATAACAATGTTATAGTTGAAATTGTTTGCCAACACATGAAGTGTATATTCTATCTAACTCAAATTCTATCAAACTCATTTTATTAATAAACTTATAAAGCGTCTATTTAATACAAAAAACTAAGTCAATAAACATTTATTATCATGATTGAGGTGCAAAGAATATTTGAGGTAAAAAGAAATAGTATACACATTAAATATATATATTCATTTATCTCAATAACGTTTTTTAGTTATATAAACAAACACAAAAGTATAAGACTTTATGTATACATAGTCGTTACTATATTATCACTAACAACTATAAGACCAATCCTCTATATTGACAACCTTTTTTTATACAAACATGGTGTAACCTTGAAGTCTTTATCTTTTCTACCATAAAAATAGAAAAACTAAGTTTATTCAATTGCATCTTAGTTTTATTGAAAGAGTTTCAATATGGTATTCATGTCTTGAATGCATAATCAACCAATAAATCTTAGACTATGCAACTAATAATTATTCACAATTAAACCATAGCTCAAAACTAACACTACCATTCATAGCTCACAAATAATTTTTCACAATGGAGGAAACCATCAACCAACCATATATAAACGAAAAGCCTTAGAATCTACTTATAGTAACTCATCACATACACCAACAAACATAGTTAACCTGCTTGTATTAATTCATCATATACACCGACAAAAATCATTATCAACATTGCAGTAATTCATCACATACACCAATAAAAATCATTATCAATATTACAGTAATCTGCTTTCTGTAACCTGAAACCCAAAACTTCCAAAGGGAACCAGCCCAAACAAACTTTTTATGCAATGTGTATCATCTCCCTTCGCGCATCAAACCCCTATCCTTAATCTGCAGTGGTGCTTGAAAATGTATAACAAGGTACAATTACATTCAAATTGATGCCTTCAAATACAGAATTGTTATGAAAAACATTAAAATTTCAAATAATTTTTTACAACATCATAGAATTGGCACCAACATATACAACCATAAATAAATAAACTTTACATTCTCTTCCATGGTTAGAAAAAAAAATATAAACATGGTTGATATTATACATTAATCATACCTCTGCAGTTGTCCTAACAATTACAAATCTATAATGTTTGTTATCAGAATCCGTGTATTCATGAACCTAAGCCAAATTTTGAATGTTTTCTAAGACAATATTTAGTCCCATAACACAAAAAAGGAAAAGGAAAAGTGTCTAGGTAATATTCACTCACCACGCCTACAATATAAGGAGATTCAACTTAAACCAATGCCTTCTCAATAGCAGAAACTAAATTAGGTTCAATAGCTCTCAAAGGAAGTGTAGCCTCCGGGAAAAGAACTATAAATATTAGTAACAAACTATATGTGATTGGTTTATCGTTTCCTCCATTTGTGAAAAGAACTATCTATTTAACCCATATTATAATATAGTAGAAATCAACATCATTTCTAGCATAAATCAGATCCGAAAAGAGAGAATAGAAAAGTTTAGAAAACAAACCTTTTCGTAATTAATGGAAACAATGGGTAGAATCTTTGAAATTGTCAAGAGCTTCTGTTCAATGAATTTATTCTTCAACCTTTGTGTTCTTATGCGTTGGAGAAGAAGCAGTTCTTCTTCTATACAACAAAGAAGATGGGCCCTGGGCACACAATTTTGATGATGTTATTTGGGTTTTTTTTTTCTTGTTTTTGTTTGGTTTCCAAAAGAAACAACAATTCTGCTTCTTTTACTCTTCTCTATTTTTGAGTTTTAATTCACAAATATGAACAATATTCACCACCATGTATGTTTACTTTTTATATTTTTTACCTTTTTATAGAAATATATAAAAATAGCTGCTCAGTAAATGAAAAGTTATTTTAACTATTGATATAGTTATTTCATTGGAAAAGTAAAATGTAAAAAGTAAAAACAATTGCAAAAGTACAATTTTCTAACTTTGGCTTTTCAAATAGTTCATGCCTTGGAAATACTCTTATTAAGGACCATCCACTTGGCACATATATAAAGAAACAATTTCTTTTGAATAGTTTGTTGATCCAAATGATTTGTTTCCTTTTTGTGTTGTAATGATATTTATAAAAATTGATTTTAATGTTTATATGATATTGAAAATTTGAACTTTTTTATACTGTAATGATATTTTAGTATAGGGTTTGTGTTATTTTTTTATAAAAACATATTTTATTATTTATACAATATTGAAAATGAGAAGAGTGGGATTATTATATTTTTTTAATCCATTTTATATTAATGATTTTGATATGGGTTTATTGAGTTATTTTTTTTCTTATGTTAATGGTTTTTTAATTAATATTTTTTATGTTATTAATTAATTTTTATGTTGTTAAAGCATTATTAACAGATAGCCATTTTTTTAGTTAAATTCTCATTGTCAATTTTGTTTTTTGTAAATTTAAAACAATTTAGATTACTCATGTGCGATGTCAAAGAGTCAAAGGGGTATCCTTCACAACGAGAACCAATTACTCATAAGTACCGAGTCCAATGAAAGAAGGACCTTTCCATGTAGACTGTTTTTATTTTTACAATTAAATTTGTTTAATAATTTTCTTAAAAAAAATTCATTTAATGAATGATATTTCAGGTTTACAAATATTGTGATCATGAGAACGACTACAATGACCTTTAAATCATTGATGGAGATTCTATTGTTTTAGTGGAGCCAAGTCTCAAAAATCTCAAAGAGAAACCGCAAGTCAATACTTGATTTATTAAGGTTAATATGAATTTAAATATTTTTTTATTATGTTAATCTATTTAGTTTATTGAGATAATTTATGGCTAGTAATTTATAGTCATTTGTATTTTAATGAAGGATACCATTTTTCCAAAAGAATTTCTTGAATTAACAATTAATCAACTCTTCAACATCATCAAACTAACAAATCTTAAGTTTAAATCATTTTATAAAACTCAAGAAATATCTAAAGACATCACTCTTAGATTTCATCAAAGAGAGCCAGCCATAAAAATACAATCATATCAACAAGTAGTATATTCAAATTGATCGTATACTATTCTCAATCATTCGTGAAGAAATATATTTAATGTAGGAATTAGGAATTCATGATTTTTTGTAGGTTATATTATTGTCGACATTGACAAAGATACCACTATAAAAATATCATATTTTTAAATTATCAAATATTTTTTTAAACAATACAACAAAATACAATTCTTTTTATTAATATTTTGGATTAATAAAAGTGCATAACTTATAATCAAACTACTAATCAATAATATTCCTAAACCACCGACAACGTCATTTCTTTCTTTACTAATGAAAATGAAAGGGCACTATGAAATGACACCATCAAATGAGCGTATTGATTAATGAAATTACTCCGATAGGTGGATTAATCGTATGACGTCGTTTTGGTGGTGTCAAATCATATTATAGATTATAGGTGTTTATAACTATGTTTTGAAAGAATTAAAAAAAAATATTTTTATTTTAAATTAAATTTTTATTATGTTGATCTTAAAAATAATTCTTACAAAGAAATATATTATTTTAATGTATTTTTTAATAAAAAAAAACAATCTTAAAAATAACTGCACCCACACTCACAGCCCCTAAGAAAGTCTGATTTTTTTTACAAAAGAAAACCCATGAAAATATGTCTCGAAAGATTAATTCATTTATATATTTTATGAACGAAAAATATTGCTATCAAAAAATTTGATTAATAAGTAGTTGAAAATCATGCCAAAAGCTTTGAGTTAATAAGGTGCATAGCGAAGTTGACGATATGGATCGATGAATTGTTTTTATTAATTTATGTCACTCTCTTAAAAATGTATTTTATCATTTTTAATTATTTTTTTAAATTTTATCTCTAAACATTTAATTTTAGTATTTAATTTGATTTTTCATTATCTTGGTCTGAATTTTTGTGTTATTTCTTTCTCGATCTATTTGTTTTTTTATTTCTTGCATCATCATTTTATTTGATTTAACTTTTTTATCCATTTTTTATTGTTATTTTTTTATTCTCATTATTTATTATTTTCGATTCTATCCCTTAATATTTCTTTATTTATTCAAGTTTCATCCTAGTTATTTTCATTGTTATTTTTATTCTTTTCTAAATTCTGTAATTTAGTCCCTAATTATTCTCTTTCATTTTTATCTTTTTTATTATTACTATTTTTTTTAGTTATTTTTTTTTTAAAATTCATAATTTTTTATTGGGTTACTAGGCCTTGAGATTTGTTATTTTTTATATTTTCATAGTATTATCCTAGTCTTATATCTTAAGTAGTGGATTATTCGGGTTAATCAAAGTTGTTGTTTTTCTTCAAATTTTTTTCTTATGAAATTGATTTACTTTTTAATTTTATATTTTGACATTAAATTATTCACCCTTGAACTTTGTGATTTTTTTACCTTTTGTGATGTGTTGTTATCCCTATTATAGGTAATCAAGTTAACCCGGTTAACTCAATTTCTTTTAGCATTTTTTTTATTAACTTTGGTCCATTTTTTTTGGTACAAACATTTTTTTTATATCCTGATTTTTCTAGTCATCGTGATGTTGAGTTGATCGATGTTATAATAGCCTAGACATATTTTTTATATAATTATTCGAAGATAATAGTTTTCTTATTTTCATTTTGTAATATTTGGATTTTCTAGTGTTATATATATTAAGGTTATCAATACCGTTCCGGTCGTCGTTCCGGATTTTCTAGTCGAAACGGAACGTTCTGGTTTCGGAGTATTTCGGCGTTCCGTTTCGGGGTTGTATGTTCATATATATATATATATATATATATATATTAATTTAACAAACATAATTAAAATTCAAGATAATTTACCTTTAAATTATACAATATAAGAAAAAAGTCAAACAAGCATAATCTCAAAATTAGAAAAAAAAATCACAAGTTAATCAACATAGAGAGGATTTTAAGGCCGGAACGGCACACCCGGAACAGTACCGAGATGTTCCGGCCAGGATTTCCGGAACGGATCGGAATTAAAAACGAAACGAAAACGATGTCATTTAGTCTCGGTTTTTTTAATGGCACAGAACGTCCCGGTCGTTCAGTCCGGAACGAAACGGAATTGACAAAACTCATATATAATTGTACTAACTTTTTAGCAAATGAGAACAATAATAAATAACATAATTTATTTTTCATATCTTGGTATTTGGTTAGAGTTGAGTTCAAAACATTAATTTGTGAAGATTATTCACATTGTTTCTTATCTTTTTCATCTTTGAATCAAAATAATTCATTTAGAACAAGAAAAATAAACATCATCCCAATTTTTCCAGCAGCATGAGCCACATTGCCTGCGTCCGGTGAAAATGGGTGGCACCTCCTACTCCACCAAGAATAAGAACAACTTGGGCACCCCATGGATAGGTCAACATGCCACCTTACCCTAAGCATTTCAATCCAGACTTCTGCCACGTGATTTGTTTTTCCATTTTTTTTCCAGCCACTTTCTTCTCACTTTAGCTGACTCCAATAACTAGTAAAGGTTAAATTTTCATTCCTATATGTGATTTATTTATTGTATGAACATTTGTGTTTTATTTTTTTATTCGAGGAAACTTCATATCTTATTTTGTGTGTCTAGATAAACAAGTAAAAATACAGTTGTTCCAGATTCTTACAAAGCATGCACGTTCTGACTCAAACTTGAGAACTGCCGTGTAATTTGCTATCAAGACAAGCTTTTGTATATAATTTTGAATGAAGTTATAATGTATTCATTACTGTTTTTTTTTTCTTTTGATTGTGCTTGTTTATATTAAATGATTTTAGAGTAAAATATTTGTGGTTATTTATAATGGATATTATTGGTAAAATAATCGATTTATGTCGGGTTAAAAAAATTATAGAATAGAAAGAAACAATAAAAAAACTCGAGATTCCATTTTTTATTCTTTGATTTTTTTCTTACAATCAAGGAAATTTTACATTACCAAAAAAGTTATAAAAAGCAAAGAAAACTCCAACCGATATTTTCTAATAGAAATAGCAGTGAAAAAGTCCGGTCAATAATTACTATTAAAATTAGCAACAGGATATATTTTGATGAGAATTTTGATTAAATCTCAAAAAAATAAAAATATTATACCAGTAATTTCATTGGTATTTTGACTCGTCCATAAATTCCAACAACCAAGTATGAACACTGACTGGTTATAACTAGTGATTGTTTAAGAATGTGATCGATATTGCTTTTGAAAGTATTTTTCATTCAGAAATGTATTAAAATGATATTTTTTATGTTTTAAAAATTATTTTAGACATTAACACATAAAAATAATTTAAAAATACTAAAAACATTTAATTTAACATAAAAAATTTAAATATTTTTAAAAATATTTTCAAAATACAACGTCAAAATCACCTATAGTGTAACTATTGTTAGAAATTCCCTCAAGGAGTGCAGGGTTCGAGCTGTAGGCTACTCAACGGCCTAAAGGTCCCCTGTAAGAGCCTGGGACAGCCGAAGGTTTACACGTGCCCTGGGCCGATAAAATGCGCTTTCCGGGTCATGTGGTTCCTCCGTTATCCAAAAAAAACTATTGTTAGAAGTAGACTATGATTTTTTATAATTGTAGCAAGATCCCGGGGTTTGTGTTCCTTCCACACCTTCCTAGATAGATGGGCTTGAATCAAGAGGGATAAGAAGGGTTAATTTAAAAATGGCTCGTACTAATATATACTCCAAAGTCTAATCACTTAAAATATTTTCTAATCCTAAATTATCTCAAGACAAAATCTTATCTCGTTTCTAGGCCCCCTAATGTTTAAAACATGACAGAAATTATCCGTCCACGCCACGCACATCAAGTTTTGTCCCCATCCATCTGGCCCAACTTGTAATGAATTCTTGTCTAGATAATTAGGTCATGAAAAAATATATATAAAAAATCTAGTTACATTGTAAAGGTTATTTTTTTCTTCTTCTAGAGTACTAGGTTTGATTGATCATGAATGTGTTTAGAATTTAATAAGGGTCATTTTTTAAAATGTTTTTTTATATAGAAATACAATAAAATAATGTTTTTTTTTTTATCCCCATCCATCTAGCCCAACTAGTTATCAATTCTTGTCTAGATAATTAGGTCATGAAAAAATATAAAAAAAATCTAGTTACATTGTAAAGGTTACTTTTTTTTTCTTTCTCTAGGGCACTTGGTTTGATTGATCATTATGTATGTGTTTAGAATTTAGTAGCGGTCATTTTTTAAAATGTTTTTTATTTAAAAATACAATAAAATAATATTTTTTATTTTGTCCCCATCCATCTGGCCCAACCTGTTATCAATTCCTGTCTAGATAATTAGGTCATGAAAAAATATAAAAAACAATCTAGTTACATTGTAAGGGTTACTTTTTTTTTTCTTTCTCTAGGGCACTAGGTTTGATTGATCATTATGAATGTGTTTAGAATTTAGTAGAGATTATTTTTTAAAATATTTTTTTATTTAGAAATACAATAAAATAATATTTTTTTAGTGTTAAAATTTAATTTTAACATTACTTTATTAAAAAAATTGAAAACAAAAAAATAATAATTTAAGGACAAAAAAAATACTATTTTTTATATAAAAAAACATTTGAACTCTAAGCAATCATACAGTACATGCAATAGACATAATTGAAATGTTTTTTTTTAGTTTGGGATAAAAAAAAGAAGAGAGAGAACATAAATCAACCATGTTGCCATGCCACTTTAAAAAGATATGTAACTTTTCATCTATAAGGATAAATAGTTCAACAAGTGCTAATTCATAAAGTTTGACATTTGGACTCGCATTGTAATCTTTTCTTCTCTCTCTTTTTCTTTTAGATTTATTATCAAAAGTATTTTTAAATCAGTTTTTTTTTCAATGTAAAACATCATTAAAAGAGCGAATATTTTGACAATGTTATTAAAACTAGTCAAGCAAGCCAATTGACTTAGCTATGTATCTAACTCAAGTATCCAATTAAGTCAAAGAGTTCTTGCCCACCTTAAATAGATTGTTTTTATGGGTTCAAATATAACATTGATGACAAATAAAAACATCATTTGACATTTAAAAAAACTTTTTTTTTTTTAAAAAAATTTAGACATTGAGAAATTAGATCGACCTCGATCTTTCGTGACTCAGGTAAACGACTGTATTAGGTTTAATAAATTAGTTGATAAATTGTTTATTTAATTATATGATAAAAATATGAAAAGAGTATAGTTTAATAAAAACCATAATATAATATTAAAAGGAAACAATCCCTATTGATATTAAATTCAACTTATCTTGCGTAGAAATATATCATAACCACACTATTAATTAACTTCATCAACCAGATTGAACGATCCATTTAATTTCCCTTTTCTTGTAAATGAAAAATCGAAAATTAATGAAACCATCAATATACTTGAAAAGGAATAGAAAAAAAAATGATTGCATATATTAAATGTCGTGTGTTGAGTCTTTGACAAAAAAAACTTGATTTTTTATTTTCGATTTGCGAGATGGTTTCAAAACCAAAAATATTTTAAAACAAAACAAAATATTGATCAAGTTTGCAAAATCCTCGATATAAAAAACATTGACACTCAAATATTTTAAAACAAAACAAAATATTGATCAAGTTTGCAAAATCCTCGATATAAAAAACATTGACACTCAATCATCCTTGAATAGTTAGCAACTAGGGGCAATGAAGTGAACCATGAGGGAAAATAAACAATATATTCCTAAGAATTAAGGGAAGCATAATCAAATGATGATTTAGTGAAATTCATCAAAGTTATGACAATGACAAATATATTTTGATAATAAGCAGAAGAATGAACATTCAAATCAACAGAGGGTAATGTTGCTTAAAGATATCCTATGGTTAAATGAATTCCACTAGTATTTGAGAATAACATTACACTTAAGGGGCATCTTTATGTCTAAAATCTTGGTTTATCGTCTGAAATATGGTTACAAAACCTGAAAAATGTTATCATATGAGTGCATTTGAAATAAAATCAAAAGTATACAAACCATCTAGATTGACCATTGGACAATCAACTTTAAAGCCCATTGATTTAAGGTGCAGTTCATCACATGAATATGAGTGATAAGAAAAACATCATTATCGATGACAAATGAAATTCACTCTTGTTTTTTTGAGAAAAAAACAATAATAAATACCACCTTCCTAACCAAATAAATAGATTGGATGATGAAAAGTTGGGGATGTCCAAGTACTACTGTATTCAAATAGAAAATAAATAACCAAGAAACTTGTTGAATACACCGATTCATGGATCATATATCGAATCGCAATCCATAGTATTAGTGTCTTGTATTTCTTCCTTCTTGTCCGGTCAAGCATGATCTTTATGCAAACCAGCAATCTGCTCAATTCTAAACATATGAAAAAAGTATAGTTTAATAGAAACCATAATCTAATATTAAAAGGAAACCATCCTTATTGATATTAATCTCAAATTATCTTGCGTTGAAATGCACCATGACCACACTACTAATTAACTTCGTCAACCAGATTGAACGATCCATTTAATTTTTTTTTATAAATTTATAATTGAAAATTAATGAAATCATCAATGTACTTCAAAAGATAAGGAAAATTAAAGGACTGCATGTATTGAATGTCATGTGTTGGGTCTTTCATCTTTTTTTTTATTTGAGAAAACTCCTCTCGAAAAGCGTATTTTATGGGTCCGGATGAATGAATACAACTCTGACTATCCCAAATTTTTACTAGAGATACATGTCCTAACTTGAACTCAAGACCTCTTGTACATATCTCAAGTCCTTTGTCATCACGTCATGCTCCGAGAAGCTAAGAATTGATGTTTCAGTTGTGCTAGAGAGTAAAGTATCATTACCTACAGAATAATAAGTAAGAATTGGGTGAACATGAGACATGGTATTAAATGTACTAGGATTCCTTCTATTTTAGATCAATCAAACTAAAAAAATATGAGAAGATTAGTTTTGAAAAATAATTCATTTATCTTTACAAATTTACCACATAAAACATTTAAGAAGTCCTTTCTTTGTAATAGAGGGCATCTGTTATTAACTATGTTTGCCCCCCAAACAAAACAAAAGGGGAAAATACAAAAAACAATTCAATTTTTTTTTTTTGAAAGAAGTCAATATATATATATATATGAGGGAGGAGAACACACCGGGATGCCCAAGAAATTGCCAAAGGCTTCTTGTGAAAGATCAAAATTGAATTTGGATTGTATAGTTTGACTAATGAAGATCGTATTGAAAAACAAAAAACAATCCAAGGAAGGAAATCCAAGTATGGATGTTTAAAGAGTTGATTGATTTTTTTTAGGGTTTAATTGCAAGAAATATGACATCTTAAACTCAATGCAGACTCTAATTAAAAAAGATTAAAGCCAAGTGGTTTCTCTTGCAATTTTTCGAAGTTAATTTGTCAAATAATGGCTTAATTGCATAAATTTTAAAGTTTGTTTGACAATTAGGACCCAATTGAATATGCTCGATCTATAGTACAATGTAAGAGAAATGCTTAATCTTGAAAAACTAGTCACTGGACATTTTAAACCAAAATTCAAACTATAGTAAAATAAAAAGAGGCACTAAATTTCAGATTTTTTTAAATTGGAGGACATATATGAAAACAGATTTTTGATATACAAGGAAACCAGAAGGAAGTTACAAAGTTTGGAACCACTTCTCACGTTCAAAGAACTGGACACCCATTGTTATACTTGGAAAGGAAAAGTATACAATTCTTCATCGTGATGGCGTTCGGTCAAAGTCGTGATGGAGTTCGGTCAATGTAAAATTATGTGGTGATCATATCCAGTTATTAGTACTCGGAAATCCCCAACTTTTCATCATCCAATCAATTTATTTGGCTGGGAAGGTGGTATTTATTATTATTTTTCTCGAAAAAACAAGAGTGAATTTCATTTATATATTGTCAGAGGAATTTGATTTATTACACACGCATATGTTGTTGGGTGCTCTTTTTCGCATCGGGAAATATTAAAAAAATAATATAAATCATATTATGAGGTTTCACTTAAAAGCTTGAGCTTTTAGGTGAGATGATTTCTTAACATGGTATCAGAGCCTTGTTGACCCAATGGTCACGAGTTCGAATCTCGCTACCCCCATTCTATTTGATAAATATTAAGTACAAAGTTATGTGGGCTTGTGTAAGTTTCAAGCCCAAAGAGCTTTCATTTGAAGAGGTGTGTTAGAGAATAATATAAATCATATTATGAGACCTCACCTACAAGTTTGAGCTTTTAGATGAGATGGTTCCTTAACAAGAATAGACGACTATGTAATAAAAAATAAAGAATGGTAGTAAATTAGAAAAAAATAAAATTGGACTCGTCATGAAAATATAAAAGTCAATACGAGGACTACAGAATCATGAAAATTGAAATGAATGACTAGTCATGCCAGCGACACCTCGGACATCTCCAACTTCTAAGCATCCAATCTATTTATTTGGGAAGCTGCTAAGAAATACTAACACAAATTGCCATATAAATCAGATTTACTTTGTTAGAATTTACAGTCTGTGTGCGAGGAAGCTATGGTCCTCGTCATCTATATCTAGAGTAATTCGAACGAGGCTGCTTTCCATCATCAATTTCGAAACGATTACCTGAAATCATAATCTCCCAAATGCTTGTTAATGGCTTGAATAATGAAGAGCATGTCAGTTGACTTTTCCAACTTCCAACTTTGGTGTTCTCTCCCTATTTATACAACCATGAAACGACATTGTTAAGCACTATCAAGCCATTACCAAGATATAACGTGCTATCAAGACAAACCAGAAGCCTTTCCTTTTTTCTACAGTGCCATCGATCAACCAAAAAAAAAAAGGGTGATAGCAACAATCAAACAACGCATTTTGTTTTAATCCATGGCTCAGCTTCAGGAGCTTGGGCATGGTACAAGGTGAAGACAATGCTGGAGGCAACTGGCCACTCTGTCACAGCCCTTGACATGAGTGCATCAGGGGTGAACACAAAAACAATGGAAGAAGTTCTTACTTTCGATCAGTATAATGAGCCCTTGATTGATTTCATGGCCGACTTAGCTGAAAATGAAAAGGTTGTATTGGTGGGTCATAGTTTAGGTGGCTTAAACCTGGCTTTTGCCATGGAGAAGTTCCCGGAGAAGATTTCTCTAGCTGTTTTTGTTACTGCATTCTTGCCTGATACCGTGCACCAGCATCGTATATGTTAGAGAAGGTACCGCATGCAATTTATTTTATTTTTCATTTAATTTAGATGATGAGCAAAAGTGCCTGGATATGGTCTGTTTAGGTTGTTTTAAGGTCCAACAACACAACCCATTTAGCAGAAATATGACGACCATATTCTTTCGCTTAATTGATCAAGACTTCTTAAGGAACTATCTCACCTAAAAGTTTAAGCTATTAGGTGCAGTCTCATAATATGATTTATATCATTATCTAACACACCTCCTCAATGGAAAGTCCTTGGGGCTTGAAACTTA
>CM063594.1:7090655-7136282 GCA_032356905.1 Salix exigua | reverse complement strand
ATTTTTATTTTTAGATCAAATATGTTTGGTCTTTTGTTTGAACAAATGAACTTTAAAGTGTTGACTTGAAAGTGCTCTGTTATTGAATTGAATAAAACAATTGGCTTATATAGCCATTACAGGAAGTAAATAACAACCCACGTCTTTAACAGGCCTAAGGACGTGGTAAATACTACTTGAAATAGTCAAATACAAATGTAAGCATAAATATCTCCTACACACGTGGAGTTATTAACAGCACATAAAATAGAATCCTAACAAATAGAAACTCTAGACAATTGACTCATTCAAACATCTAAAGTCCCTAACAAATCCTTCCCTAAACTGGAATTGCTAACAGCAATCAGTTTACCTCTGCCAAGAATTTCAATCCCAGCAACTCTCGAAGCTTCAAGAAATTCTCCAATTTCAGAGGCTTTGTCATAATGTCCGCAAGTTGTTCATTGGTTCCACAATATTTCAGTTCAACAGCACCATCTTTTGTGAGATTACGCAGAAAATGAAATCTCACATCTATATGTTTGGACCTCCCATGTAAAACTGGATTTTTAGACAACTTAATGGTAGATGAGTTATCACAAAATACAGTAATACACTTACTTTGTGAAGGACTGAAAGTATTTAGCACTCCTTTCATCCAAATACTTTGACAAGCGCATGCCACTGCTGCAATATATTCCGCTTCTGTTGTAGAAAGAGTTACAACAGGTTGTTTCTTTGAAGCCCAAGCCACAGCTCCCCCACTCAGCTTAAACACATAACCTGAAGTACTTTTTCTATCATCATAATCACCAGCATAATCACTATCCGTATATGCAAATAACTCTACTGCACCCTCTCTTGCATAAAACAAACCAAGCTCCAAGGTTCCCTTTAGATATCGAAGCACCCTCTTAGCAGTCATCAAATGTTCTTCAGTTGGATTTGCCATATATCTACTAATGAGGCATACACTGTACATCAAGTCAGGTCTAGTGGCTGTCAAATACATAAGACTACCAACTAATTGTTTAAAATGAGTTGCATCAACTTTCTTTCCTCCTCCCTCTTTTGTTAGCCGTGAGCCAGGCACTATTGGGTTCTTTACTGGATTACATTCCTTCATACCAAATCTATTGAGAACATCATTGGCATATTTCTTTTGACACAAATGAATGCCCTTTGAACTTTGAAAAACTTCAACACCTAGGAAATATCGCATTTTTCCTAGGTCTGACATCTCAAATTCAGACTTCATTGAACATTTAAACTTCTCAATTAAGCATGCATCATTGCCTGTAAAAATTAAGTCATCTACATAGAGACTTATAATTAAAATTTTACCTCCAACTGATGTCTTGATGAAGAGAGTAGACTCTTGACTGCATCTTTCAAAGCCTTCATTGAGAAAATACCCCTCAATTTTACTGTACCATGCTCTAGGAGCCTGCTTTAGGCCGTATAGAGCTTTTCTGAGTTTAAACACCTTCTCTTCCATACCTCTTTGCTCATATCCCTGCGGCTGCTCAATAAAAACAGCTTCCTTCAATTCTCCGTGCAAGAATGCACTCTTTACGTCTAGTTGAAACACCAGCCATCCCCTTTGCGTGACCAAGGCTAACACCATACGAATTGTATCCCATCTCGCTACGGGAGCAAATACCTCATTATAGTCTATCCCATGCTCCTGAGCATACCCTTTTGCCACTAAGCGAGCCTTATACTTATCCACCTCTCCAGTTTCAGTGAGTTTAGTTTTATAAACCCACTTGACCCCAATCTTTTTAGCTCCTATTGGTAGGTCCACCAATTCCCATGTTTGATTTTTTTCAATAGCTGCAATTTCCAAATCCATTGCATTCTTCCACTTCTCATTTTTCACAGCCTCTTCATAGCAGGTGGGGTCTTCTTGTTGAGTAAACAAGGCCATATTCTGCAAATTATCCAGTTCTTCAATCAAACTTTCCCCACATTCATAATCTTGCATCCAACCAGGTGCTCTTCTGACTCTCGGCTCAGGTCTTCTTGATGAACTTTCTCCAGTCATTCTCGGTCCAGTTACTCTCGGTTCAGTTCCAGACACTCTCTGTCCAGATTGGGCAGAAAGTTCATCCTCTATTCTTTCTTCAATCTCATCATGTTCAGAGGCTATTTGATCATGCATCTCTTCCAGCCCTTCCTCTGTATTGCTTTGAACATCTACATCATCTTCATGATCATCATCTTCACTTTCTAGCATATCATCTTCCCAATCAAGCATGGCATCATCTCCCGATCAAGCACATCCGGTTTCATTTCGACTTCATCCCTTTTCCAGTCCCAGCTATCACCTTCACTAAACACAACATCCCTGCTTATTACAACTTTCTTGGTTATTGGATCAAATAGCCTGTAAGCTTTTGACTCATCACTATACCCCAAAAATATACATTTATAGCTCTTGTCATCCAGCTTTGACCTCTTGACATCAGCTATATGCACATCTCCAGTGCATCCCCACACTCAAAAGTAAGCCACGGTTGGTTAATTCCACTCCAACACTCTTCCGGGGTCTTATCTTTTACGGTTGCTGTAGGACTTCTATTCAATACATGTGAAGTCCACGAACTGCTTCTGACCAGAATACTTTGGGCATTTGCTTCTCGGTCAGTAAGCAGCGAACCATATTCATGATGGTTCGGTTTTACGCTTCAACCACCCGTTTTGCTTGAGGGTGTATCTTGCAGTAAGTTGTCTTTTAATGCCATGAGTTTTGCATAAATCAGTAAATTCATGTGAATTAAATTCACCACCTCTATCAGTCCTCAAACAACATATATTTCTCCCTATTTCCTTCTCAACAAGACATTTAAATTCTTTGAAAAAACTGAATGCTTCATTTTTCTCAGACAGAAAATAAACCCAATTCTTCCTACTAAAGTCATCAATAAAGCTCAAAATGTACCTCTTGTTGCTATGTGAGCTTGGTGTGATGGGTCCGCATACATCGGCATGTATTAACTGTAATTTTTGAGAGGCCCTCCACTGACTTTTCTTTGGTATAATTGCCCGATGTTGCTTTCCCATGTTGCAGACAGTACACACTTTTGTTGCAGCAATTTTGAGTTTCGGCAGCCCTTTTACAAGTTGCTTGGAGTGCAAGGTTCTGAGACTTTTGTTGTTCAAATGGCCATATCTTCGGTGCCAAAGCTCAAAAATGTCTTCATCTGCAATTTGAAGACAGTGGCTTTCCATTTGGGTTTCAGCAAACAGGATGAACATCCTGTTCAATGTCATCCGAGTATGTGCTATAAGGCCTCTCCTGGGATGATAAATTCTGCACATCCCATTTTGAATTAGGATCGCCAGCCCCTTCTCCTGCAACTGACCAATACTTAGCAAGTTATTGGTCAGTTCAGGAACATAAAATACATTTGTTACCACCTGACTTATGCCTCCAATTTTCAATCTGATGTTTCCTTTTCCCATGACTGGCAACCTTGAATTGTTCCCCAATTTCACTGAATGCTGAAATTTTCCATCAAAATCAACAAACCATTGCCTTTTTCCTGACATGTGATTTGAGCAACCCGAGTCAAGAAACCAGGCTCCTTCCTTCTTTGCGTCATTTACCTCAACATGAGCCATCAAGAAGATTTCTTCTTCTCCATGTTTCACTGTCTCGGCATCTTCTTCAAATGCATCATCTTCTCCATGCATCACTGCATCTGCTTCTGACTTGACTTCAAATGCATCATTATCAACATGGGCCATCAAGAGAACTTCATCTTCTTCATATATTTCCGCGACTGCTTCTGCATAATTTGCAGTCTTCTCCCAGCTGGGGCATTCGTATTGAAAATGCCCTAGCTTGTGGCACCTATAGCACTCAACCAGTGCCTTGTTGAACCCTTGTCTTCCACGACCCCTTCCTCTTGTTCTGAACATTCCACGCCCTCTGCCTCTACCATCAGCTCTATCTTCATATGTAACTTTCAAAACTTGCTCTTCACTGTATTGCCCGTGCCCCTTCATTCTTTGTTCATGAACAAAGAGACTACTTTGCAGCTCATCGATTGTCAAATTATCCAAATTGTTGGATTCTTCCACTGAACATACGACATAATCGTATTTTGGTGTCATAGATCGCAAGATTTTCTCTATTATGACCACTTGATCCATCTTTTCCCCATGTATTTTCATCTTATTAACAATTGTAAGAGTACGAGCAAAATATTCATTTACCCCTTCTCCTTCTTTCATCTGCAAGACTTCAAAGGTTCTCCTTAAAGCTTGCAATTGAGCTCGTTTTACTCGGGTAGACCCCTGATACTTTAACTTCATGGAGTCCCAAATTTGTTTCGCCGTGTCTTTGACAAGAATTGTCTCCATAATGTTCCGATCGATGGCTTGGAAGAGATAATTCTTGACTTTTAAATCCTTTAATTTCTGATCCTCCATCGTCTTCTTCTGGGCTGGCGTGCTATCAACTTCTGCTACAGGTATTCCTTCTTCGATGAGACTCCAAAATTCCTTCGATCGAAGGAAATTTTCCATCAACATTGCCCAGTGGTCGTAGTGACCATCAAATCTGGGTATCGCTGGTTGACTGAAGCTTCCTTACGTGGTCATGCTTCAATTGCTTCTCTTGGCCCTCGATTTTCCTCACTTTTCCTCACTGTGTTTTACTCTCCACAGTACTCTCGTGTTTCTCTCGATTTTTCACTGCAGATTTGTTTCTCTTCTAACTCTCACACTCGTGTTTCTCTCACACTCGTGGGTCTCTCTAGCTCTTCACACTCAAGCCCGATTAGAGGCTCGATGCAGATTTGTTTGAACAAATGAACTTTAAAGTGTTGACTTGAAAGTGCTCTGTTATTGAATTGAATAAAACAATTGGCTTATATAGCCATTACAGAAGTAAATAACAACCCACGTCTTTAACGAGCCTAAGGATGTGGTAAATACTACTTGAAATAGTCAAATACAAATGTAAGCATAAATATCTCCTACACACATGGAGTTATTAACGACACATAAAATAGAATCCTAACAAATAGAAACTCTAGACAATTGACTCATTCAAACATCTAAAGTCCCTAACACTTTTAAGATTATTTTTATCTACTAATATTAAAATAATTTTAAAAATAAAAAATATATATTTTAATATATTTTTAAATTAAAAACACTTTTAAAAGCATTTTCAGCCATAATCATAAATAAGTAATTAAAGATACAAAAAAGACATAAATTAATAAGATATAACATTAACATCCCACTTAAAATCTTTATAATATACAATAATTTTATTCATTATTTTATTTATACATATAACGCTAAATATGTTTTTGAATGTTACGATTTGAGAGAACGCTTTCAATCATGTTTCAAACGTAAATTTTCAATTAAAATATATTTTTAAAAATAGTTATTTCAAGGATTTATAAACAAATATGCTATTAATATATAATAAATAGAAATTAGTTTCATTTATCCTTTTATTAAAACATATCATTCCATGCATCCATGCATGATGATCTTAATTTATTAAAAATCATCATATATAGCTTTTCCAAGAAAAATATCTTTTCAAATAAAATATGATTTAAAAAAATCCTTAAGATTTATTTAATTAAAAAATATTTATTTTTTAATAGATGGAAATTGGTTTCATTTTCATTTATAATGAGACAAATCATTTCATTAGTAATCTTAATTCATTGAATAGAATATTTTCTCACTTCTCTACCTACATATATATATATGTATATGTATATAAGTATATGTATATGTATATGTATATAAGTTTTTTTAACAGACTTATATATAATATTAAATATTGTTTAACGACTATATTTGATAAACCATCCATAACTCATGCTTAGTTGATTAGTAGTTATATAAGAAGAAAAACTATACACAAAACAATTAACCTCTTATATTTCAACAATTCTATTTTATCTTTGATTGATTCAAATTGTATAATTTGCCATATATATATATATATAAAAAAAAAAATTAATAGGTATAACTTGCAAAATAATACTAAATAATTATTAATATATCGTTTTAGTTTCTAACATATACCCTTGTTTGCGAAGTCATCACCTCGTAAAATAATACAAAATAATTATGATTTATAGTAAATGATATTTGATACTCAAGATATTAAGGATCATAATTCATTAGTGGTTGTTTTCAAATTTATAGGATCTACCGTCTCAATTTTAAGTTTGCAAGAAAAAATTATTTTACATGACTTTTATTTTTTTAAAATCAGTACATGATTAATTATCTCTAGCATTACTATTTTACATGGCCTCTCTCGTAGAGAAAGCAGTATCGTTGATGATTTCAATGAGGCACATTGAATTGAAGACGATAACAGCGAGCAATGAAGACGATAGCGGTGCGGATGAAGAACCGTAGAAGAGAGTATTAATGCAGAGCAAAGTTATCAATTAATACAGCACTAATCATCAATTAAAGAGGAATTAAACCTGCACGTTAAGCAGAATTAAACCAACACGTTACACAGTAGTGACGTGTGGCTTTCATGTATATATATTGCAGAATGTAAACAGAACACAAGCAAGGAAAAATATACTCTGATTCTTCTTCTATAAATTATCAGTATTTTAAAGCTTTTATGGTATCAGAGCCCAAAAAGTCAAACATCTAACAAAATGTCTTCTTCAAATATTCTCACAACAGCAACTAATCCTTTTGCTATTTCTATGCCAACTATTGTCACGGTAAAACTAAACCATGACAATTTTCTTCTCTTGAAAGCACAATTGGTGCCATATCTCAGAGGCCAAGACCTTTATGGATACATTGATGGCAGTATCCCTAAACCACCCAAATTCATCTTAGTCACCAACATAGAAACTGCAACTACCTCTGAAAGGTTAAATCCAGCCTTCTCACATTGGATTCGTCAAGATAATCTCATCCTCAGCACACTTATGACTTCCTTATCTGAATCAATTCTTGCTCAAGTTGTCAATTACACAACATCAATGGCTGTGTGGAATGCCTTAGATGATACCTTCTCCTCACGATCTCGTGCTCGAATCCTTCAAATTCGCACACAACTGGCCACTGCCACGAAAGGCAGCAAATCTGCTAGTGATTATTTTCAATTTATAAAAAGGCTCACTGATGAACTAGCAGTTGCTGGACAACCACTGTGCCATGATGATATAATAACATATGTTCTTGCAGGTCTTAATCATGAATATGATAGTTTCGTGGCATCAATCTCAGCTCGAATCGACAGCATCACACTTGAAGAGATTTACTCTCTTCTGCTGACATTTGAGGCTCGAATTTCTCGGCATCAATTCACCCCTAACATCCCACAACAATCTGCATATATGGCACAACGACAATATAATTACCCAAGGCATGGAGGCTTTCGTGACAGGGGGCAAATTTCCAATCGTGGTGGATACACTGTCACCCAAAGGAATCACAATCAATTCTCCATCAACTGCCAAATTTGTGGCAAACCAGGACATAATGCTAAGAAATGTTATTTCCGTTTTGATATGTCTTACCAGGAATCACCATCTCTGCAGTCAAAACAAGTAATGGCAGCAACACGTCATGGTTCCAACTCATGGGAAACCTCATGGCATGTGGACACAGGAGCCACACATCATCTCACGAATAACAGTGGTGACTTGAATTTGCAGAAAAATGACTATAGTGGTTCTGACAGTGTGCAAGTCGGTAATGGACAAGGTTTGGAAATTTCTAAAATTGGGTCTTCCAAAATTACAACTCCTTACACTTCCTTTTTGTTGCGTCAAATACTTCTTGTTCCTGAAATACGCCAGAAATTACTTTCGGTACATCAATTCTGTGTTGACAATAATGTCTATTTTGAGTTTCACTCTTTTTACTTTCTTGTGAAGGATTACTCGGGGAAGGTCCGTCATCGGGGATATCTCCGTGATGGACTCTATCAATTCACCAACCACAATTTCAAGAGTCCTCGTGCATTTTCCAGTATTCGCACTCATGACTGGCATCGTAGATTGGGTCATGCCTCCAATTCTGTGGTCAATCAAATTCTCACTAGTCTTCAAATTCCCGTGGAAAAACCTAAAACACCTCAAGTGTGCCCAGAATGTCAAATGGCCAAAAGCCATAATTTGCCTTTCAAATCATCTCCATTTATTTCTTCGCAACCCTTAGATTTAATTTTCACAGATGTATGGGGACCCGCAGCAACGGTATCCACTTCCGGTGCAAAATATTATGTTAGCTTTCTTGATGATTATTCAAAGTTTTTATGGTTGTTTCCCATTCAATTGAAATCTGACGTTGAACAAGTCTTTTTAAATTTTCAGGCTTTTGTGGAAAAACAATTTGACCGCAAAATAAAAGCCATTCAGTCCGATTGGGGTGGTGAGTATCGACGCCTAAACACATACTTCCAACTAAATGGGATTAGCCATCGTCTAGCCTGCCCACATACCCACCAACAAAATGGTTCAATTGAACGGAAACATCGCCATATAGTCGACGTCGGCCTAAGCCTTTTGGCCCATGCAAAATTACCTATGATTTATTGGGAAGATGCATTTCAAACCGCCACCTACATTATAAATCGACTTCCCACTCCTGTTTTAAATCATAAATCCCCCTATGAAACACTTTTGCATCGCCTTCCTGATTATCAATTCATGCGGGTATTTGGTTGCGCTTGTTGGCCAAATTTAAGACCATACAATAAAAATAAACTGAATTTCAGATCTAAAACTTGCATTTTTATTGGTTATAGTCCTAGTCATCATGGGTACAAGTGTTTAGATCTCTCTACGGGTAAAGTCTATATCTCTCGTCACGTTGTTTTTGATGAAAATTTGTTCCCATACTCCTCTGAAAATACGTCTGTCAGTACACCTCCACCCACAATTTCGTTACCCTGTCAACTAAATGTGTCCCCTGTTCCATGTTCCACGAATTTGCAAACTGACCATTTGACTACATGCACACCACCTGCACAGTTGGTCTTATTTTCTGCAGATACAAACACTCATTGTTCTTCAACAATTCCAGCCGATTCCACAACTGCTACATCTCCAGCAAGTGATTCCCATGTTGCTCCAACAGCTCCACCAGACTCTCTGTTGCCTCCTTCCAACACTCACCCCATGGTGACCAGATCCAAGAATCAGATTCACAAGCCCAGACAACTCAGTGATGATTTCATTCGTCACCCCTTACCTAAAGCACTCCTAGCAGCAATTAATACAAGTCAGACGGAACCTTCTTCATTCAGTCAAGCCTCCAAATCTCTGCACTGGCGTGAGGCCATGAATCAGGAATTTTCAGCACTGTTACACAATGGCACGTGGACATTAGTATCTCCTCCTGCAGCAGCTAATGTGGTGGGATGTCGTTGGATTTACAAGATCAAAAGAAAAGCAGATGGTACAATTGAGCGTTATAAAGCCCGATTGGTTGCTAAAGGATTTCATCAGCAAGAAGGAATCGACTTTTCTGAAACATTCAGCCCCGTCATCAAGCATGCCACCATACGTCTCGTTCTTGCCATTGCTGTCTCCTCCAACTGGAACATCAAGCAACTCGATGTTCAAAATGCATTCTTGCATGGTGATTTACAAGAAACTGTCTTCATGTCTCAACCACAGGGTTTTATTCATCCACAATATCCACATCATGTGTGTAAACTGCACAAATCCCTCTATGGATTACGGCAAGCTCCCAGGTCATGGTACTCCAAACTCTCCACAACTCTAAAAATTCTAGGCTTTGTTGAAAGTAAGGCAGACCCCTCCCTTTTTATTCAACAAACGTCCACATGTGTTATGTACCTACTCATATATGTTGATGACATTCTCATCACGGGATCCAATCCTTCAGCCATAGCAACAATTATTCAGTCCTTACAGAATACCTTTGCTGTCAAAGATCTTGGTAACCTCTCCTACTTTCTTGGTGTTGAAGCCCTTCGGTGTCCTGAAGGGATGTATTTAACTCAACGCAAATACATCGTGGAAATACTCCACAAAAGCAAAATGGAACATGCCAAACCATGCACAAGCCCCATGGCATCCAATTGCCATCTTACTGCCACAGATGGTACTCCGTTTGCTGACCTTCATCTCTATCAAAGTGTGGTTGGCAGCTTGCAATATCTGGCTTTTACAAGACCAGACTTAGCGTTTGTTGTCCACAAAGTGAGTAAATTCATGCACAATCCCCGTGACACTCATTGGCTTGCTGTCAAGCGTATACTACGCTACCTCAAACACACAATCTCGACTGGTTTACTTCTCACAAGTAGTGCAGATTCCCAATTACAAGCTTTCACTGATTCTGACTGGGCAGCTGATAGGGATGATCGCCGATCAGTTGGGGCATATTGCATTTACATGGGGTCTAATTTGATTTCCTGGAGTTGCAAACAACAGCCAACAGTAGCTCGAAGTAGTACTGAAGCCGAATACAAGGCCATAGCGAATGCTGCCGCGGAACTCAGTTGGTTCAAATCCGTTCTTACGGAACTTGGCTTACCATTGCGACGCATTCCCATTTTATGGTGTGATAATATTGGGGCTACATATCTGTCCTCAAATCCTCGTTTTCATGCTAGAACCAAGCATATTGAGATTGATTTTCACTTTGTTCGGGATCAAGTCTCTAACAAAGAACTTGTTGTCCAATTCATCTCCAGCAAAGACCAATTAGCGGATGCCCTCACAAAACCCTTGCCACCAAGCAAATTTCGGCAAGTTCAACTCAACCTGAATGTTCGTGACCTACCCTTCAGCTTGAGGGGGCGTGTAGAGAAACAGGTACTGTTGACAGATTTCAATGAGGCACATTGAATTGAAGACAGTAACAACAGCAATGAAGACAGTAACGGTGCAGATGAAGAACCGTAGAAGAGAGTATTAATGCAGAGCAAAGTTATCAATTAATACAGCTCTAATCATCAATTAAAGAGGAATTAATCCTGCACGTTAAGCAGCATTAAATCAACACGTTACATAGTAGTTATGTGTAGCTTTCATGTATATATATAGAGCCGAATGTAAACTGAATATATGCAAGGAAAATATACACTGATTCTTCTTCTCTAAATTATCAATATTTTAAAGCTTTTACTCTGATTATACTGCGCATCAGCAGGCTGATGCTTATTCATCCGATCATTTGCAGAGAGTAGCAGGCTCCGACAAGCATTTGGCAAATGACATTATCAGAAGTATTTCTTGGCAACCTCCAGGAGACAGGAGCACGTCTCCTGAGGTTTAGAAAACATGAGCATGTGATCAGAACCAGAGACAACTTTAACTTCATCAGGTGGATTGTTTTCAATCATCCATCTCTGTAAAGCTTCCTTCATTATGTTATCTTGGTCACAAATGATATAAACTCGAGGAACCGACCCGAACCTCTCCTTCGTAACCCAGACTTTTTCTTGGGTTGCCTCAGGATTAAACAAAGGGTGAGGACGCAGTAACATCATTGCTAGCGTAAGATCCTGCAGGTCAAGTTTTAAAAGAAAAGAAAATGGGGCAAGCAAATTCAATCAAATACTCAATCAAATTTTTCGCTCTAATACCAATTGTCACAGGGTCAATTTTTTACTCCGTGAATCAACCCTTTCGGAGCCCAGCCCCTACTCGACTCATTCTTTTCTCGCCTTTCGCTCGTGTTTGCTTATATAACTAAGTGTTCCACTCACCCGAGAGGTTCCCCACACTTTCCCTGGTTGAGAGGCAAGCGGAATACACAAGTACGAAAGGGATGCAAAGTAAGCACACGCTATGTAAGGAAAACTCTCGACCTTTATTAATCCGTTAGTCAACGGAAATACACAACTTCGCTTGTTTACAATGTTAAAAGAGTGGGGAACTCCTGGGTTTGTGGGACAAACTAGTTGTAGACAAACACAAGTGAATCGGTGAGCGAAAAGGCTGAGTCTAGAGGGGTTAGACTGCTGCGTAGGGGCAATTTTGACGAGAAAATTGACCATGTGAAAAGAAAATTCAATCAGATTTGACATATATAAATCATGCGTGAAGAGAAATACTCTTTACCTCTGTAGGGGAGAGCTGGTATAGCTGCATTAACATGTAGTCAGGCCCAAACAGCAACGACGTTGGAGGATTTTCGGGGCCATTATCGAATGTATATTGTGAGTCCATGTAGGGATTCATTTGTCTGGCATACTGATAATATATTTCCAGAATCAATATCACCGATTAACACAGAGAGAAAGCTTAAAAGTGATGCAATTCCCAGTCCATGGCTATCCTTGAACTTCAATTTAAGAGAACAATATGAGATAGAACATACAAACTAAAGAAGATTAATATAATCACTTCATCTTTAAAGTTCTGAAGTTATTTACAACATGCAGGTTCATTGCTGTAAGGAGTTTTCCAAAATTCAACTTCTAGGAGAGGGACAGCAAGAACATGTCCATTGAGCTTACGGTTAAGCGAGTTGGCTCATCTTAGGCAAAACGGGATTTTAACAGAGAGGTTGCTTTCAAGGGAAAGCAAGTTTTTCTCCGTGTCCTATTCTCGAGAAGAAAATACTTCAGCGTCCATAATTGACCAAGGTAGAGAGAGTTGGACCCTTCAGACACTTTAATATCATCGTTGACCCATCATAGCACATTTGACAATAACCCACATGCATGATCATGGATTGGAGTAGCCTTAATTAGAGCCTGGCCATGTTCCATCAATGATGTTTGGCCATTAATAGTGCATAATAAGCTAGACAATGTTGAAACGAAGCTCAGATCATGCTAAAATTTCTGTGGGATTTAAGTCTATCACTTGTCTAAACAAAGTAAGAGATTTACAGAGTTTATTGTGGTTTCAAATTTAAGCGATATGGTTGCTAATATAATTTCATGTTTATTAAAGGAACAATAAGAAATAAGATATGTAGGCATTCTCAGCCTCCCAAACAATCAGCTAGAATCAAAAACAAGCCAATCTAATTAGCTGGCCAGTAAAGAAAAAGCTACCATCTTATGGAGATCCATTTTAGCCTTCATAATAGATCTGAAATTACAGAAGCCAGGGCAAGAAATAACAGCAGTATATCTAATTAAAGACATGTCGAGGAATCAGAGTATAAATATCATGCTCCTTTCCTTCTCTGAAACATTTAATTTTTTCTGGGTGTGTGTATGTGGAGAGAGAGAGAGAGATTGAGAGAGAGAGGGAGGGAGGGAGGGAGGGAGAGAATGATACCTCTTCCCTTATAGCTGTGAAGCTGAGATCGGGACCAGGCATGATAGCTGTTGCAAAGACTGCACAAGAAATTTTCTCAGGGAACCTTTCCATTGCAACAGAATTACAGATCCCACCCATGCTATGACCCACTAGAATCACCCTTTCTTCTGGTGGCAAAGATTTCATGAACTCCATCAACGGCTCGAAATAGTCTGAGATATCTCGGAGCTCTTCTACCCGCTTTGGATGGAGCCCTGAAGCAGCCATGTCTAGAGCTGTAACTTTGTGACCAGCTGATTTAAGCAAAGTTGCCACCTTATACCAGCACCATGTTCCATGACCGGCTCCATGGACGAGCACAAAATGCTTCTGCATCTCCATCTCCTCCCGCTCCTGACTCTACCTTCCTATATCTTGTGTCTGTTTTCCCGTCCTGCTGGTTATATTATTCTATCCAAACTAATTATTTTAGTTAAATGTATATATGATTAAAAACCCTCTTGTTGATTGTTTTTATATTTTTAAAATTTTAATTCTTCATGCAGCGGAGCGAATAGCTTTGCAGTTTTTATTTAAAGGAGATTTAAAAGAGATATATTATCGATCAAATAATTAACTTATTTTTGTAAAATTATTTTACTTCATTAGATTATTAAACATAAAAAACTGTTTAAATTAATGGAGAGTTTAAATCAAGAAGAAGAAATTGCCAAGTCTATGCAAAGAGATGATGGAGCAAGCAGAAGAAATACATGCCATGCCGGCTTTTGGATGCATCCTCCAAGCTCAACCTTATCGTCATTTGCTTACAAGGAAAGGAAATTGTAGTGCTCGAATAAGATTATTTTATCTTTTAAAATAATTAAAGTACATATCTCAAGAAAGAATCGTATCTCGTATCTAGACCCCCTTGTGTTCATTGTCTACACATATTTTAAACATGTCGCAGAAATTATTCGTGCACGCCAAGCACATCAACGCATCAAGCTGGTACAGCCAAGGTTGTGTCTAGATAAGTAGGTCATGAAAAATCTAGTTACATTGTAAAGGTTAAGGCATCAAGCTGGTACAGCCAAGGTTGTGTCTAGATAAGTAGGTCATGAAAAATCTAGTTACATTGTAAAGGTTAAGGCATCAAGCTGGTACAGCCAAGGTTGTGTCTAGATAAGTAGGTCATGAAAAATCTAGTTACATTGTAAAGGTTACTTTATTATATTCTAAAAAAATACATTTGAACTCCAAGCAGTCACATAGTACATGCAATTGACATAATTGAAATATTTTCTCTACTTTGGGATTTTTTTAAAAAAAAACCATAAATGAACTGTGTTTGCATGCCCCTTGTAACTTTCTCATCTAGAAGGATCAATTGTTCATGGTCCCTCGTGACTCGGGTTAACGACTTTGTTAGGTTTAATAAATTATTTTATAATTTTTTATTTGATTATATTATTTATCTGAAAAGAGTATAGTTTAAATAAAAATCATAATCTAATATTAAAAGGAAACCATCCCTATTGATATTGAATTCAACTTATCTTGCGTTGAAATGTATCACACTACTAATTAACTTCATCAACTAGAATGAACGATCTATTTAATTTCCTTTTCTTATAAATTAAAAACCAAAAATTAATGAAATCATCAATATACTTGAAAAGGAAAAGAAAATAAAAGGATCGCATACATTGAATGTCGTGTGTTGAGTCTTTTACCAAAGAAGGTTGATTTTCTATTTTCAATTTGAGAGATGGTTTCAAAACCAGAAATATTTTAAAACCAAAAGATTATTGACAAGGTTTGCAAAATCCTTGATATATATACAACATTGACACTCCTTAATCATCCTTAAATAGTTGAGCAACTAGGGGCAATCAAGTGAACTATGGAGGGAAAACAAACAATATATTCAAATCAATTATAGGGAAAAGAAGATCAAATGCTGACAATAATAATATTGGAGTTGAAGCTAGTAGTAACAATAATACTCACAATGTTAATGTTAATGTTAATATAGATAGTAATAATAATAATAATAATTCTTTCAATAATAATTATTTTGTTATAAATACATATTGGGACACTCAGATTTCCATTAAATTGTATTTATATTTATTGAATGTCCATTACTCTTGAGGGACACTTGAATTTCTATTAGATTGTATTTTTATTACTCTTGAGGGACACTTGGATTTCCATGACCCTTGAGTTCATTTTCTTCTCTTATAAATAGACCACTTGTCTTGTATTCCTTACACACAAAAATTTTGGAATAATATAAGAACACATATTAAGCAAGCAAAGTATTTCTCTTTTGTTTCTTCTCCTTATATATTGATGTTATGTCTATGTTCTTCTATGTTAATTATTTATCCTTTTTATAACAATTATATTGATGCTATGTCTATATTCTTCTATGTTAATTATTTATCCTTTTTATAACACATTATCAACACGAATCTCTAACCATCTTATATCAATTTTAATATATTTGCTTTTCATTATTGTAATTTATTTTTGGAAAATTTTCTTTCACTATTATTCATAGAAAGAGATTTACCGTTCCCGGAGAACGAATATTATAAGTTCCTGAAGAACTAAATAAATTAAAAATAGTTCTTGAAGAACTAGTATTATAAGTTCCTGAAGAACTAGATAAATTAAAAATAGTTCCTGAAGAACTACTTCATAAGTTCCTGAAGAACTAGTATCATAAGTTCCTGAAAAACTAATAAATTAAAAACAGTTCCTGAAGAATTAAATAAATTAAATACAGTTCCTGAAGAACTAGTATTTCTATAGCTAAATAAATAGCAATCTTAAAGGACTGTTTTTTATTTTCTTTTCTTTTATATTCATGATTTTATTTAATAATTTATTTCTTGTTTTCATAGATAAAGATAATGGCAAATCTGACGAAACTTGAATTTTCCGCTCTCGATATCTCTGGAAATAATTATTTGTCATGGATCCTTGAAGCCGAGATTCATCTGGAAGCCATGAATCTTGGAGAGACCATCAAAGAAGGAAATAACACAACCCTGCAGGATCGTGCAAAAGCAATGATATTCATTCGTCACCATATCCATGAAGGATTGAAAAGTGAATATCTCATAATAAAAGACCCTCTTGTTATGTGGCAAAATCTAAAGGAAAGATATGACCACCAAAAGTTTATCATACTTCCTCAAGCTCGTTATGATTGGATGCACCTGAGGTTGCAAAATTTTAAATCGATTAGTGAATATAATTCAGCTCTTTTCAAAATTACCTCACAGCTGAAATTGTGTGGTGAAAATATCACAGAAGACCAAATGTTAGAGAAAACTTTCTCTACTTTTCATGCCTCAAATATTGTCCTGCAGCAACAATATAGAGAGCGTAATTTCAAAAGGTACTCGAAATTAATTTCATGTCTTCTTATGGCTGAACGGAATAATGAGCTTTTGATGAAAAATCATCAATCCCATCCTACAGGTTCTAAACCATTCCTTGAAGTGAATGGAACCTTTGTCCAAAAGACAAGAAAGAACCAAGGATATAGATATGGAAAAGGAGAAGAGATAATTCTTCTAAAAGCAACCCACCATACCACCATAAATGGAGACACAATGAACTCAACCAAGGAAAGGGCAAGAATTTGCATAAATCAGAAGATAAGTGTCATAAGTGTGGTATGCATAGTCATTGGTCGCATACTTGTCGTACACCAAAACATCTTACAGATTTATATCAAGCCTCTCTGAAACAAAATACAGTTGAGACTAATTTTATTCATAGAGATTGTTCTAAAAATCATAATTCTTGTATTGATGTCAATATTTCTCTTGATGTTTTTAATTTCTTTGAAAACTCGGATAAGATAGAAAACATGTTTAGTGGTGGAATCATTAGAGATGATTAAGAGTTTTTATTTGTATTAAAATATATATATTCTTATGTCTACAATAAACATTTTCAGTTTGGATCAAGTTAAATAATAAACTTCGATTATCTTTTGAATAGTGACATGGCTTTTCATGATGGAGATTTATGTCTGGCAAACAATGCAACAACGCACACAATTCTTAAGGAAAATAAATACTTTGAGTATTTGACATCAACCAAAGCTAATGTCACTAAAATATCAGGTCCAACAGACATGATTAAAGGCTCTAGAAAAGCCATTATCGTGTTACCAAATAACATAAGATTGAGCATCAAAGATGCATTATATTCACCTGAGTCTAGAAGAAATTTACTCAATTTTAAGGATATACATGCTAATGGTCATCATATTGAAACAATAGATGAAGATAGAAAAGAATATCTTTATATTACTGCACGTATTTCAGGCCAAAATCTTGTACTTCAGAAACTACTTGCTTTCTCTTCCAGAATTTATTATACGATCATGAAATCTATTGAATCAAATGTTATGATACACCAGAAGTGTTCTGATCCAAAACAATTTATGTTTTGGCATGATCGACTTGGGCATCCAGGATCAATAATGATGAGACGAATTATTGAGAATACACATGGGCATCCTTTAAAGAACTCGAAGATTCTTTTACCAAGTGAAAATTATACGGCTATAAACAACCCCATTTTCACCGAGCGTCGTTGTCTCCCGAATCCGGGGTGATGGCGAGGCGCGAGCGCGTCCAAAATTGTTGTCGCGACAGCGACTATGCGAGGAGGAACTCATGATGATAAAAAAAAATGAAACTTGGTCGTTGGTTGACGGACCTTCACACAAGAAGGTAATTGGTGTTAAGTGGATTTTTAAGACAAAATTAAATGCGGTGGGAGTATCAACAAGCATAAAACAAGACTTGTAGCAAAAGGGTACTCACAAGAACCAGGTATTGATTTTACAGACACCTTTGCTCCTATATCTAGATTGGATACAATCAAATTGGTGCTAGTTGTGGCAGACACAATGTGGTTGGCTAATTTATCAACTAGATGTCAAATCTGCCTTTCTAAATGGAGTGCTAAAAGAGGAGATTTATGTTGAACAACCTGATGGTTTTGAGAAGGAAATCAATGCAAACAAAGTGTATGTGTTGAAGAAAGCTTTGTATGGCTCGAAGCAGGCTCCTAAAGCCTGGTATAGCCAGTTGGATGAACACCTCTTGAGCTTGGGGTTTGAGAGAAGTATAAATGAAGTGACTTTATATGTTATAAATAATGACAAACATATTTTGATCATATCAATATATGTAGATGATTTACTGATTGCAGGAAATAAAGAGGAGCTGGTGATAGAATTCAAGAACAACATGAAAGAGATGTTTGAGATGAATGAACATGGCATGTTGACATATTTTCTAGGCATGGAAATAAATCAGTTCAAGCAGGGATACTTTCTATATCAAAAGGGTTTCATTACCAAGTTGTTGAACAAGTTTGCCATGGAGAAATGCAACTCAGTCAGTACTCCCATGATTCTAGGACAAAAACTGAGGAAAGAAGATGAATCTCCTAGAACTGATGGAAGAATCTACAAAAGTTTGATTGGAAGTTTATTGTATCTAACAGTTACACGTCCAGACATTGTGTTTGCTGTAAATTACCTCTCTAGGTTCATGCAAAACCCAAGTCAACTTCATTTTGCTGCAGCTAAAAGGGTCCTGAGGTACCTAAAGGGAACCTTAGAGTATAGGATATATTTTGAAAGGTCCAACTCACTTAAGCTAACTAGAGTTACAGACAGTGACTAGGGGGGTAGTGATGAAGGCATGATGAACACCTTAGGATATTGTTTCTCTATGGGGGGAAGCATTTTTTGTTGGAATTCGAAGAAGCAATCAGTAGTTGTTCATTCCACTGCAAAACAACTAGTTTGGCCAAGGAAAATTTTGTGTGGTCTAGGGAAGAATCAACAAGGTCCTACAAAATTGTTGTGTGATAATACTTTAGCTATCACAATTTCAAAGAATTTTGTTTTTCATGACAGAACTAAACACATGAAAATTAAATTTCATGCAATTAGACAATTTCAGCAAGAGGGAGAGTTGGAAATGAAAACCTGCACTTCAAAGGAATAATTGGCTGACCTATTTACTAAGCCCTTAGCCAAAGAGAGGTTTGAAGATTTAAGGGAGAAGCTTGGTATGTGTAGCCTTGGAACTAAGGGGGAGTGTTGAAAATTGAAGATTGCTTCCAAGACTATATTAGTGGTTAGGATTAGACTAAATCTCTATTATTGTTTTTATCTTTTCTTAATAATATCATGTTGATCAATTTCAGTTTCAGTATTCTAGTTTAAGTATAAGTCTTAGGATTTAGTTTGAGTTGGAAGTGTAATAGCTAGAGCTCTAATTCTATTGTAACACTTCAATTTTGCTATAAATAAAAAAAAGGATAAGAGTACACACAATTTTGCTCAGCTTTTGTTCTTTGTGTTCTTGCTCTGTTCTTCATTCAGCAACCTTCCCAGAATTGAATTCAAACAATAACTGTTTGAATTCAATAGAACAGTAGCTTTTGTTGACTTTTTGAATCTTTTTTTCAACAGTTCCATCAATGATGTTTGGCAATTAATAGCGCATAACGAAGCTCAGATCATGCTCAAATTTCTATGGGATCTAAGTCCATCACTTGTCTAAACAAAGTAAGAGATTCGATGAGTTTGAGAAATGTAATTGTTAATATAATTGTTACTGAATTATATAATCATTAACTAAATTATATAATCATTAATTTTAGAACCTGTAAAATTAGTCAGGTTTGTAGAATTTAAGTGGCATCCATGTTTAGCAAAAGAAGAATAAGAAATAAGAGATATAGGCATTCTCAGCCTGCCAAACAATCAGCTAGAATCAAATACAAGTCAATCTAATTTGATGGCCAGTAAAGAGAAAGCTACCATCTTATGGAGATCCAATGTAGCCTGCATAATAGATCTGAAATTACACAAGCCAGGGCAAGAAATAACAGCTATATATATATATCTAATTAAGACACGTCGAGGAATCGCAGGGTATAAATATCATGCTCCTTTCCTTCTCTTCTCCCTAGCTTAAATAAAATTGTTCCTTCTCTGGAAACTTTTATTTTTTTCTGCGTGGAGAAAGAGAGAGAGAGAAAGTGAAAATGATACCTCTTCGCTTGCATCTGTGAAGCTGAGATCAGGACCTGGCATGATAGCTGCTGCAAAAACTGCACAAGAAATTTTCTCAGGGAACCTTTCCATTGCAACAGAAATACAGAGCCCACCCATGCTATGACCGACTACAATCACCCTTTCTTCTGGTGGCAAAGATTTCATGAACTCCATCAACGGCTCGAAATAGTCTGAGATATCTCGGAGCTCTTCTACCCGCTTTGGATGGAGCCCTGAAGCAGCCATGTCTAGAGCTGTAACTTTGTTTCCAGCTGATTTAAGCAAAGTTGCCACCTTATACCAGCACCACGCTCCATGACAGGCTCCATGGACGAGCACAAAATGCTTCTGCCTCTCCATCTCCTCCCCCTCCTAACTCTACCTTCTTATCTCTTGTGGCTGTTTTCCCGTCCTGCTGGTTATGTTATTCTTCCCTTATGAAGAGCTATTACTGGTGGAAACATTTCTCGCTTTCACATCACATATGGAAGATTCAAAGAATTGCCTTCTTAACTGGTCCCATATCTGTCATTTCGCAGTCTCTTGATAGCATCACAAGTTCTTTCTTCGTTATATGTGATAAAAATCTTGAGTTTTACAAAAACATGTAAATAAAAAAACCTTAAAATTATTTTTCATTCACTCATAATTCATTAAAAAGATTATGCTAAAGAATGAATTCTTATAAAGTTTAACCATAAATGCAAGTTAATTTCACTTCAAATATATCAATTTATCATTATTTAAGAAAAATCAATAGTTTGTTTTTCAAGCACTAAATTTTTTTATTCATTTATTTATTTTGATAAATCAGAATTTATATTATAAAAAACCTCTAGGGAAAAACATGTTGGAAGAGCTGAAACCCATTCAACATACAAAACCAAAACCCACGACATACAACAACAAAAGAAGACATTGGCCTGTTATGTTATTGTGTTTCAAAAATGTTTTTGAACATATTTGAAACTTTATTTTTATTTTATTTTTATATTAAATGTGTTTGGTCTTTTAAATTATTTTTATATACTAATATTAAAAATAATTTTTTTAAAAAAATAAAAATATTATTTTGATATATTTTTAAATGAAAAACACTTTTAAAAGCATTTTCAACCATAATCATAAATAAGTAATTAAAGATACAAAAAAAGACATAAATTAATACGATATAACATTAACATCCCACTTAAAATCTTTATAATATACAATAATTTTATTCATTATTTTATTTATACATATAATGCTAAATATGTTTTTGAATGTTACAGTTTGAGAGAACGCTTTCAATCATGTTTCGAAACGTAAATTTTCAATTAAAATATATTTTAAAAAACAGTTATTTCAAGGATTTATAAACAAATATGCTATAATATATAATAAATAGAAATTAGTTTCATTTATCCTTTTATTAAAACATATCATTCCATGCATCCATGCATGATGATCTTAATTTATTAAAAATCATCATATATAGCTTTTCCAAGAAAAATATCTTTTCAAATAAAATATGATTTAAAAAAATCCTTAAGATTTATTTAATAAAAAAATATTTATTTTTTAATAGATGGAAATTGGTTTCATTTTCATTTATAATGAGACAAATCATTTCATTAGTAATCTTAATTCATTGAATAGAATATTTTCTCACTTCTCTACCTACATATATATATATATATATATATATATATATATATATATATATGTATATGTATATGTATATGTATATAAGTTTTTTTAACAGACTTATATATAATATTAAATATTGTTTAACGACTATATTTGATAAACCATCCATAACTCATGCTTAGTTGATTAGTAGTTATATAAGAAGAAAAACTATACACAAAACAATTAACCTCTTATATTTCAACAATTCTATTTTATCTTTGATTGATTCAAATTGTATAATTTGCCATATATATATATATATATGTATGTATGTATGTATGTATGTATGTATATAAAAATTTTAATAGGTATAACTTGCAAAATAATACTAAATAATTATTAATATATCGTTTTAGTTTCTAACATATACCCTTGTTTGCGAAGTCATCACCTCGTAAAATAATACAAAATAATTATGATTTATAGTAAATGATATTTGATACTCAAGATATTCAGGATCATAATTCATTAGTGAATGTTTTCAAATTTATAGGATCTACAGTTTCAATTTTAAGTTTGCAAGAAAAAAATTATTTCACATGACTTTTTTTTTTTAAATCAGTACATCATTAATTATCTCTAGCATTACTATTTTACATGACCTCTCTCTGATTATACTGCGCATCAGCAGGCTGATGCTTATTCCTCCGATCATTTGCAGAGAGTAGCAGGCTCCGACAAGCATTTGGCAAATGACATTATCAGAAGTATTTCTTGGCAACCTCCAGGAGACAGGAGCACGTCTCCTGAGGTTTAGAAAACATGAGCATGTGATCAGAACCAGAGACAACTTTAACTTCATCAGGTGGATTGTTTTCAATCATCCATCTCTGTAAAGCTTCCTTCATTATGTTATCTTGGTCACAAATGATATAAACTCGAGGAACCGACCCGAACCTCTCCTTCGTAACCCAGACTTTTTCTTGGCTTGCCTCAGGATTAAACAAAGGGTGAGGACGCAGTAACAGCATTGCTAGCGTAAGATCCTGCAGGTCAAGTTTTAAAAGAAAAGAAAATGGGGCAAGCAAATTCAATCAAATACTCAATCAAATTTTTCGCTCTAATACCAATACCAATTGTCAAGGGTCAATTTTTTGCTCCGAATCAACTCTTTTGGAGCCCAGCCCCTACTCGACTCATTCTTTTCTTGCCTTTCGCTCGTGTTTGCTTACATAACTAAGTGTTCCACTCACCCGAGAGGTTCCCTACACTTTCCCTGGTTGAGAGACAAGCGGAATACACAAGTACGAAAGGGATGCAAAGTAAACACACGCTATGTATGTACGGGAAAACTCTCGACCTTTATTAATCCGTTAGTCAACGGAAATACACAACTTCGCTTGTTTACAATGTTAAAAGAGTGGGGGAACTCTGGGTTTGTGGGACAAACTAGTTGTAGACAAACACAAGTGAATCGGTGAGCGAAAAGGCTGAGTCTAGAGGGGTTAGACTGCTGCGTAGGGGCAATTTTGACGAGAAAATTGACCATGTGAAAAGAAAATTCAATCAGATTTGACATATATAAATCATGCGTGAAGAGAAATACTCTTTACCTCTGTAGGGGAGAGCTGGTATAGCTGCATTAACATGTAGTCAGGCCCAAACAGCAACGACGTTGGAGGATTTTCGGGGCCATTATCGAATGTATATTGTGAGTCCATGTAGGGATTCATTTGTCTGGCATACTGATAATATATTTCCAGAATCAATATCACCGATTAACACAGAGAGAAAGCTTAAAAGTGATGCAATTCCCAGTCCATGGCTATCCTTGAACTTCAATTTAAGAGAACAATATGAGATAGAACATACAAACTAAAGAAGATTAATATAATCACTTCATCTTTAAAGTTCTGAAGTTATTTACAACATGCAGGTTTATTGCTATAATGAGTATACCAAAACGCAACTTCAATGAGAGGGACAGCAAGAACAGGTCCATTGAGCTTACAGTTACTCGAGTTGGCTCATCTTAGGTAAAGGGATTTTAACAGAGGTTGCTATCAAGGGAAAGCAAGTTTTTCTCCGTCTTCCTATTCTTGAGAAGAAAATTGAAAGTGTTTAAAAGAAGAAAGAACGAAAACAGGGAAAAGAATTGAAGAATGCCAGAAATTGATTTGCATAGTACTGTTTTACTTGTTCACAAATCTTGAATTAATTATTGTAATTGAATTGATTAAAAACTGAATTGCATATAGGGAAGAAAGCTAAACACGACAGCCATGATATGGACTCCATTATCATGTAACAAGCTGCCACAAATACATGATCAAAAGAGCATTACGCAGACCACTAAGTATAAAGTGAGCTGAATGTGTTGCACTACGCAGACCACTAAGCATGAAGTAAGCTTAATGTGCTGCACTACGCATACCACTAAGCATGAAGTGAGCTGAATATACTGCAGATATAACATAATTTCAAAGATAAAAACAATGACTAAAACATAATTAATCAAACAACGCAAAAATACTTCAGCATCCATAATTGACCAAGGTAGAAGAGTTGGACCCTTCATACACTATAATATCATCGTTGACCCATTAAAGCACATTTGACAATAACCCACATGCTTGATCATGGATTGGAGTAGCCTTAATTAGAGCCTGGCCATGTTCCATCAATGATGTTTGTCCATTAATTGTGCATAACCTAGACAAGGTTGAAACGAAGCTCAGATCATGCTCAAATTTCTATGGGATTTAAGTCTATCACTTGTCTAAACAAAGTAAGAGATTTACAGAGTTTATTGTGGTTTCAAATTCAAGCGATATGGTTGCTAATATGATTTCATGTTTATTAAAGGAACAATAAGAAATAAGATATGTAGGCATTCTCAGCCTCCCAAACAATCAGCTAGAATAAAAAACAAGCCAATCTAATTAGCTGGCCCGTAAAGAAAAAGCTACCATATGGAGATCCATTGTAGCCTGCATAATAGATCTGAAATTACACAAGCCAGGGCAAGAAATAACAGCAGTATATCTAATTAAAGACACGTCGAGGAATCAGAGTATAAATATCATGCTCCTTTCCTTCTCTGAAACATTTAATTTTTTCTGGGTGTGTGTGTGTGTGGAGAGAGAGAGAGATTGAGAGAGGGAGGGAGGGAGGGAGGGAGGGAGAGAATGATACCTCTTCCCTTGTAGCTGTGAAGCTGAGATCGGGACCAGGCATGATAGCTGTTGCAAAGACTGCACAAGAAATTTTCTCAGGGAACCTTTCCATGGCAACAGAATTACAGAGCCCACCCATACTATGACCCACTAGAATCACCCTTTCTTCTGGTGGCAAAGATTTCATGAACTCCATCAACGGCTCGAAATAGTCTGAGATATCTCGGAGCTCTTCTACCCGCTTTGGATGGAGCCCTGAAGCAGCCATGTCTAGAGCTGTAACTTTGTGACCAGCTGATTTAAGCAAAGTTGCCACCTTATACCAGCACCATGCTCCATGACCGGCTCCATGGACGAGCACAAAATGCTTCTGCATCTCCATCTCCTCCCGCTCCTGACTCTACCTTCCTATATCTTGTGTCTGTTTTCCCGTCCTGCTGGTTATATTATTCTATCCAAACTAAAACAGCCAAAAAGTAATGGAGAGTTTACATTAAGAAGAATAAAACAAAGGCACGTGGATTGCCTAGTCAGTGCAAGAGATGATGGAGCAAGTAGAAGAAATACATGCCGTCTTTTTGGATCTATCCTCCGTTTAGAGAATAATATAAATTACCTTACTTACAATCTTAAATTTTTAGATGAGATGGTTATTGACCCATTGATCACGAGTTTAAATCTCATCATCCCCATTCTATTTGATAAAAGCCAAGCATGAGGTGATGTGGAGTGCATGCAAGTTTCAGCTAGAGAGCTTTCGACTGAAAGGGTATATTAGAGAATAATATAAATCGTATTATAAGACCTCACTTAAAAATTTAAGCTTTTAAATAAAATGTTTCTCTAATATACATCAAGCTCAACCTTGTTCGTCATTTGCTTACCAGGAAAGGAAATTGTAGTGCTCGAATAAGATTTCTTTATCTTTTTAAAATAATTTAAGTACATCTCTCAATACAGAATCTACTTCAAATAATTGAAGTACACATATTTAAAACATGTCGCAGAAATTATCCGTGCACGCCAAGCACATCAAGCTAAGCTGGCTGGTATCTAGATAAGTAGGTCATGAAAAAATATAGAAAAATCTAGTTACGTTGTAAAGGTTACTTTATATTCTAAAAGAAAAAAAAAACATTTGAACTCCAAGCAGTAAGTCATATAGTACATGCAATTGACATAATTGAAATATTTTCTCTACTTTGGTATTAAAAAAAAAACCATAAATGAACTATGTTTGCATGCCCCTTGTAACTTTCTCATCTAGAAGGATCAATTGTTCACGATCCCTCGTGACTCGGGTTAACGACTTTAATAGGTTTAATAAAAAAATTATAATTTTTTTTAATTATATTATTATATGAAAAGAGTATAGTTTAAATAAAAACCATAGTCTAATATTAAAAGGAAACCATCCCTATTTATATTAAATTCACCTTATCTTGCGTTGAAATGTACTAGAACCACACTACTAATTAACTTCATCAACTAGAATGAACGATCCATTTAATTTCCTTTTTCTTATAAATTAAAAACCAAAAATTAATGAAATCATCAATATACTTTGAAAAGAAAAAGGAAATAAAAGGATTGCATGTACTGAAACCAAGAAAAGATTATTGACAAGGTTTGCAAAATCCTTGATATATATACAACATTGACACTCCTTAATCATCCTTAAATAGTTGAGCAACGAGGGGCAATCAAGTGAAACATGGAGGGAAAACAAACACTATATTCAGATCAATTATGGGGAAAAGAAGATCAAATGTTGACAATAATAATGAAGCTAGTAGTAACAATAATATTCACAATTTTAATGTTAATATAGATAGTAATTATAATAATAATTATTATTATTATTATTATTATTTCAATAATAATTATTTTAATTTATGTCTTAGAACTAACAAGAAAAATAAAATCAACAAGCATACCAGCAGAGTATTTATTTTAAATTTATTAGTTTTTCTGTAATAAAATTCTATTAACATAATTATTTAATATTGTATTTTTAAATTATTTTAAATTATATATGAATTTTAATGAAGATTTCCCTATTACATTTTGGCAGAAATAAATACATGACAGCCCACCCAGTAAGCAAATCAGCTGAATACCACCAGTCAAAGCGCCTGAAGCTTGCCGGCAAACAAAATCCAGCAAATTGCTCGGACAAAACGTAGGAATGACATGTTTGAATGATGGTTTGACACGTGACCGCCATTTTTTCACGCTGATATACATCCAAATACATCCTACCTAAAATTTATACAACGTTACAGGATCATGCTGCAGCATCTTGTGTAGCGTTAAGAGCATCCATGAATAGATAGAACAGATAATGGATGCTGTCTCCCATGCACATGTGAAGAAATTATATTTCGAAGACTCAATAAGAAGGTGATTTGCAACACCCTGGAGCAAAAGCCGGGAGAAAGACAACATATAGAGCAGTAAAACAGGTTCTCAAAATGAAATTTAAGGATCCTTGTTAAATTCAGGCAATCATCAGGGCAGCCAGCATACAAGTTGACATCAGACTTCATCATCCAATGCTATGCCGATCAGCGTCGTACATTTCGATATTTTGGTCTTGATGGTTTCTGGAAGACAAAAGCAAAGGAATTTCGAATTGAGATTTAGTATATCGACAATGGAAACATAGAAATTAAGGGGTTGTTTGGAACATCAAAACAGCATTTCCCTAAATTTTGAAAATTGTTTTTGCTTAAAATTTTAAAAAAAAATTATGTTCTTGGATAGTTTTGATATAATGAGGTCAACAAAATATTTTCAGAAAATAAAAAACATTATTTTTATGCATTTATAAACAAAAAAACATTTTAAAAACAACCGCTTCCATACTCTCAAATACCCCTTAGTAGATGACATTAGACATTATGGCTTTGAAAATAACAATGACCGAAGAAATTTTAAATCCCATGTTTATGGCTCTTGCAGCCATTCTAAAATAAGATCAACGCTAAATGAGGATTGAGAACACCTCATGGATATTGACATCAAATTAGCTGAATTTGTTCCATAATAATAATAATAATAATAATAATAATAAGGAAAAAATATACTCACAGATGTAGGTCCAAAGCTAGCGCCAGATCCTGCCACTGTACCTGGCAGGAAAATTAAAGAAATTTATTCAGAAACAGCTCTTAGTCACTGAAATTAAAGCTCTTTTGTTTATCTTGGCAATGATTTGCACATTCTGTAGAAAAAATTGATGAAATAATAGAGGTTGCACAACTTTAACTTCCTTCAAGCTATTAAGTAAGTTGCAAGACAATCCAAGTTCAGAAGTATTAAGGACCCAGTTGAAGATAAACTAGAAAAGCAGGTACCTGTAAGTGGTGTTGAAAATAGCGAACCTCCAGCAGAATTAGTACCAAAAGCTGAAGTGGTACTGGCAAACAAAGAGGGAGTTGAAGCAGAACCAAGAGCTGGTACTGATGAAGAAGTGCCAAACGCTTGACTAGCACTGCTAAATAAAGGAGTTGCAGTTGACCCAAACAAAGAGGATACTGGAGCAGAAGTTGTCGGTGTTGCGAACAAAGAAGATGACATGGAGGAAGATGGCACAGAAGGTGTGTTAAAAAGAGAGAGAGCATTTCCTGAAGATGCCAGTGCTGGTGCTGTAGATGTCTGGGGAGCAGTTGATGATGAAGAAGTTGCCGAGCTTGCAAACAAACCAGCACGTTGTGTGGAAGGCTGTGAATTTGTAGGCAAATGCAAAGTTGGATGTACCCTTTTAGCAGCAGCTTCTTTTCTTGCTCTTTCACGCCGATCCGCCTCAAGGAATGGATCATTCCCATCCCCTCGACGACGCTGGTCAACAAGATAGGCAGTTTTCATGGATTCGATGTACTGATGAATGCTCTCCACCTAAAGGACATCAAAAGACACATGAATGCTCTAACCTTTAGCGTGCACACATACTTCCACTTTTAAGGAAAATCCACATGTATGTTGAATCAAATCCGAACCTTGACTATGGGAGAATTCTTACACAAGCAGTATAAGCAGCCTGTATCATCACTAAACTAGCAAGGTATAGTTTTTACGTGCATGTATCATAGATTGAAATAATATAATACTTCAGTCAGGAAAAAAAAGAGAGCATCTCAGATTTTTTAAAGACTTTGAGCTGAAATTTAATAAAAACAAATAAATCATCAACTCAACTGTTGGCTGTCAGATAAAAATATATTTTCATGGGTTAACATGGAAATGGGAGAATTCTCAGATCACATGTCCATCTGCCTACAAATATACTGTGTGTGGAAAATATGGGCTGTCATAAGATATTCCAGCACAAGGCAATGACATATAACAAGATATTGAGGGTTGCAACCATATCTATCTTTATTTACCTTAGCAGCCACATGAACAAAAAAATCATGCACATTTGACATGACTTTTGGCAGAGACTGCAATAATGAGGATCCAGGGTGGGAAGAGTTCCTGTCAGAATCTAAGAGAATCAGTTGCTCTAATTCTTCAATCCACTGGCCGCATTCACCCAAATACTTTCCAAATCTTGCAACTGTCTGCTGTAAAAAGAGAGATGGTTTCTTTGGAAGGCCACTGTAAAAATCAAACACTGGAACAATAGAGGAAGATGTTGGCTGACTTGTGGAACCAGGTATTCCTGTTGTTCCAGAAGGCTGGGATGGAGCTGTGGCATTTGAAGCACCACCTCCTGCATTAGAATGAAGGAATCTAGGATGCAGCATCATGAAAGAACGAACAGCCATCTCTGTGTTCCGTAACATGTCTTTAACATTAGTCATAAGCTCTTGCAAAAGAGCTTTTTGTCTCTCCATGGAATTACTGATTCCCCCAAGTTCCTGCAAATATGGCTTAAAGTATTAATTATCATCCCATGAGCATAACTAAAGATCAAGGAAGTCACAATATTAGCTACGAATACTTAACATGTCGTGCTCACATATTATACATTAGTAGCCTAAAAATTTAAGTTCTCCCTGATTACTAAACATTTCCATAGATTTCAACCCCAGACAGTACATTCAAGTTCATACAATATATCCGTTTAAACAAATGAAACATACATGTCATACAAAGTCATCCAAGAGATGGACTGTACAAACCATTCTCTGCTACTAGCAGACTATAATTTCTAAATTACAAAACCTCATAGGTGGTTTGAGTTACATTAGGAAAATAGCATGCTGTCAGGCATCAACAAGGTTTCTGCCCACATAACTCTATAGGAATCTACAAATCCCAACCAATGTGCAATCCAAAAACATCAGTAAGGTAGCTAATGGAAAGATTTTTACACACACAAACAATGCCATTCACTTATTTTGATGCACCAAACACCAATAATTGGCAACACGAAAACAGAAGTAAGAACCTGAATAATTTGGCTCGCATCAAGCTCAAACCCTTCATTGGAAACTGAAGAGTCATAAAGGCGACTACACTGATCTAGCCTCTTACTCTCATCCCTATACTCCAATGTCCGCTCCCTGCATAATAAAAATGCACTTGAGCACCTCAAAAACCACATAGTTGTTAACAAATATTACATAAAGCGTTACATTTCAACAGAAACTCAACCATTTACCAGACAAAATAAGAAATTCATTACTACTGGTTCAACCCAAAGAACCATCAAAATAATTTGCATAATCATCAACTCGACCATTTTGTAGGTCAGTATTGAAACATGATTTTTTTTAAGGTCTTAATTCAGATAGTGTTCAGCAACTAAACATAGGATAACCAAACCAAACTGTCAAACCTTGAGCACTTCTTACCTCAACAAAACATTGAAATCAAAGAACTTCTACTTTCATCAAACCTAAACCTAACAGAGGGTGTGTGTGTGTGTCTTATTTTCTGGTAGCAGATTAAATAAAATAAACAGAACACATACTTCGAAAGGCCCTAAAATGTATATATACTTTTGAGGAAATTATAAATCCTAGTACCCAATAAAAATATATTTCAATGCTATTTCTTTCATCTTTTCTTTTCTTTTTCTTTTCACATTTTCTTAGCAACCAAAACATAAAACTCATAATTAAAAAGAACCCAAGAAAATATACTCAATCTGAAGCAAAATTTTCTGGGACTCTGGGTGAAGATCTGCCCATTTAGTACTATAACTTGCAGGAGCCTTGTCATTAGTAAAAAGATATAATTGCTGCTGTTGCTGCTGTTGAAATTGTTGTTGCTGTTGTTGCTGCTGCTGCTGCTGAAACTGTTGCTGCTGTTGATTTGGAAACGGCAACTGTGGTTGTTGTTGTTGTGGTTGTGGTTGCTGCTGCTGCTGTTGAAAAAGAGGGCTGCTTTGTTGAAAAGGCTGAGGCTGAAACATAGATGGGGTTTGCTGTGGTGGAGTTGAAAAAGAAAATGCCATCTGGGTTTTTGATTTTGATGTCAAAGTTTGTGTTTTGATTGTGGTTTTGTATTCTTGGTATTAGAAAGGTTTTGGGTGAAAAAACCTAATTTGAAAACCCTGGAAAGGGAAATTGGGGGAAAGAAAATCGGAAGAAAGACCCGCCTTCGGTGTCTCTTGATTGTTTGGGAATTTATATAAAAGGAGTGGTACTAGTGGGTATTTGCTAAAGAGGGTAACTTTTAGAAACTATTTCCATTTTAGGTACTTTTCTGATCAGATTTTTGCTAACAAATCTTTGAGTTCGTATAAGAATCACCAAGGATAAACATTTTGTTTGAAATAAACTAATTTAAAATGTTTTAACATTTTGTTTGCAGGTTGTATTGTGTATATATAATTTATGATATAATTCAACAATAAAATTTTAATTCAAATTCAAAGATAAACTAATTTGAAATTGTATAATTTAAATTTAAAATACAAGTAAAAAAGTGAAAGTTAAACTGATATAACTCAATTGACTTGATGGGTTCAAAAATAACATGTAAAACAAAAAAATATATTTTTTTGACTAAAAAGAAATAAAGTTGACATCTTCATAAAAAAAATATTGAAACGACAATATATTATATCAACATGGTCAGCCTAAGTTACCTTTCAAATGTATTATTTAGATCATGATAACCTTAAATAAATAAATAAAATCAAAGAAAATTATAAAATTCAATTCCTAATAAACTCATTGTTGAATAATGAAATTGAGAAAAAATCAATCTAAAAAAATACACAATAAAATAATTTTTCTATGTAAGGTTATGATCCTAGATGATATTATGAGAATGTCATCGGCAATCTCGCAAGGCTTTTATGCTCTCTCATTGCTCTAAAAATGTAACATAAAATATATAAATATGTTAAGAGACTCATCATAAATTTCCAGCTTAATCTAACAGCATGTCTAAAAGATCTATTTGATATTGTAAAACTACATATTATTTATATATAAAAAAAATACTATTTGACCAAAATAAAGCATGAATATTCTAGGGGAATTTTTGAAATGGATCAAGATTTTGAGCGAGAAAAAATTTGTTTCAGTTTATTTTATTTTTTGAATTGCAACAAGATAAAATTTGAATGATCTATCAAGACAGAACGAAACAAAATTGACAATTTTGATAAGAATATTTGGAGGTGTGATTGAAATTAACTCTTACCTTAGTTATGGTTTATCAATATACATTATAATTTATAATTTTATACGAGTTTCATTGAAACTTTGCAATATATATTTTGGTTTTAAAAAGTCATGATTTGTAGGTTTTTTAAAATTTATTATTTTGTTAAGAAAAACCTATAATTTATATATATAAAAAAACCCATTTTTAAAGCTACAACCTAAAAAACAACTACAGTAAATCAAACTTATATTTATTAGGTATTTCATATTATGGTATTGACATTTTTATTTAAATATATTTTTTATTTTTTTATATTAGTATATCAAAATAATTTAATAACATTTAAATATATATTAATTTAATATTTTCTTAGATGAATAATATTTTAGGCTTGTGCCTCAATATCCCATGTCATAGTACCTTTAAGTTAAAATTGGTATGTGTATGTAATAAATGTTAAAGAGTTAATTATTAAAAGAAGAAATGTTAAAGATGTACAAACATATTGTAAGTTTAAGTGTTGAAAATGTTTGATGAATGCATAAAAAGTATGTATAATGATGAAATCTAATAAATCTTAAAATAAAATTTAAATAAAAGTATAATGGTGGATGTAATGCTTTAAAGAAAATAGAGAGAAAATGAATGAGAAATTAAAAATTAAATTAAAAATAAGGTATAAAAAAGGAGAGCATGGATTCCAAAATTTTTGTACTCTTTCCTTTTACTCAGTTAACATTTAATTTCAATCCCCAGTCTCTTAAAACTTCGAAGTCAAGCCCTCAATTCATCTTAATCCTTGTACATCCCAGTCCTATCAATTATGCCCCTTGAGAGTTTTAATTGGACCCCTAGCTCTTGGGTCTCTTACGCTTCGGTCTTTGATTTTGAATGTTTTTAATTTCATGCTTAATTGACCCTTTAAACACTTAATTCATGCAATTGCACCCTCATTAAACAACTTAGACTCCTATTTTCGGAAACCCTTCATCTTGGTCTGTAGGATTTTAATTCTTGTAAGTTTGACCCTAGTTGATTTCTATGTTTTAATTTTCTCGAATCGAACCCTTAACTTCCAATTTTGGTTAAGAAGAACTCAAAACTTAATTTTTCTTCAAAACAGACCTCGGATTAAGCCAATTAAACACAATGAAAATTCAATTAAGTCTCTAAACTTTCAAGTCTTATAACTTCATCCCAATCATCAATATTTTTCACCAACTAAGCCCCAATCTCGGTGTCAATTTCCTAGTTGTAAGTGTTCCTTGACAAACTAAAATCATATTGAAGTCCTGTAGGAACTGCTGTAGCAAATGTTAAGTGGTGAAACATTAGTTTACTGTCACGTCGGTGTGTAAGAATATTTTGTATGATTTGTGTCTGAAGGTATTTGTTTTTGTTTATGTTTGTTTTTGGTTTCTTAGGGAGACTTGTTAGATCATGAGAGTTTGGTGAAGGCAATAAAGCAAGTGGATGTTGTGATATCTTCCATTGCTCATGATCAGGTAGATAATCAAGTAAACATCATTGCCGCCATTAAAGAAGCTGGAAATATCAAGGTAGGTAGTTAAACTTGACTTAATGGATGAATTGTAGCTTAACTGGCATGTTTCCAACATCATCTGGACTCATACCTGGACCTGGTTCGATTGTCCTTGTAATTCCAAAAAGAAATGAAACGAAAACTGCTTAGTCGAATCAAATTTATTTATTCTTGAACGAATAAGGGTAGCTAATGATAATTGTTTTTATTACAGAGATTTTTCCCATCAGAGTTTACAACTGATGTGGATCGATCGCATATTGTTGAACCGGCAACAGGATTGGCCGCTTCAAAGGCTAAAATTCGACGAGCTATTGAGGCTGAAGGAATTCCTTACACATGTGTGGCATCTAATTGTTTCGCTGGTTTCTTTCTTCCAGCTCTGAACCGACCTACTTCTGGGGGTTTGGGATCGTTTCTCAAACCACATGTCCATGGAGCTACTACATCTCATAGCGATAAACGTGTGATTTTAGGTGATGGAAATGTAAAAGGTAATAGCATCTTTTAGCATTCAATTACAGTGTTTTACTGAAGGATTCTTCTTAATTGAGTGTCGTATATATGGCTTTATTTACTTCCTAGCTTCTTGCCCAGGCAGGTCCATGCTTGGCAAAATCTTACAGTTTCATCTGCTGATCTACAGTGGTTTTCAACAATGAAGAGGACATTGCCACATACACTATCAAAGCAGTGGATGATCCAAGAACAGTAAACAAAATCCTTTACATTAAGCCCCCAGGGAACATCATCTCATCCAATGATCTTGTTTCTTTGTGGGAGAAGAAGATAGGGAAAACAACCGAAAGGGTCTATGTTCCAGAGGAGCAAATTTTGAAGAATATTCAAGGTATGAATCTCATCTCGTTGACTGTGAATGTAAACTTCCCGACACGGGCAGAGGAAAATCTATGCATTTCAAGCTCTGTCAGCTTGATTTGAATAATTTTTAGAAATACTGGTGAAGAAAGCTTGACAATGCTTCTCCTCTCTTTGCAGAAACTTCAGACTTTCTACGCAAACTGACTTTAGCAATTTGCCACTCTTTGTTTGTGAATGGAGATCAGACAAACTTTCAGATTGAGCCATCATTCGGAGCAGAGGCTTCTGAGCTATACCCTGATGTCTTATACACTACTGTGGATGAATACCTTAACCAGTTTGTTTAAACAGTATTTTCTATAATCTTCTATACATCATATATCTTATGGAACCGTCGAGATCTCTTTGATTTATCATGTTAAAATTCAGGATGAATAATAAGCATCTGGTTGACTCCAAGAATTACATTGTTGCTTCACCTCTGATACTTAGATTAAATTTGTAGCTCTTGGAATCATCCGCAATGTGGTAATTTTCTGGTCAGGATTGAGATGGTAGCTTATGAAGCCGTTTTGCTTCAACATATTGCATGCATAATTATTTTAGTAGACAAACAATTCAAGCTAGAAGTAATATCCTTTGCTGACATTAATTGGAGATCCACGTGTTAAGCAAACATCCCACCTAAAAACTTAGTAAGTGAGGTCCTAAAATATGATTTATATTATTTTCTAACACACCCTCTCAAATGAAAGTCTTTTGGGCTTGAAACTTGCACAGGTTCACATCACCTTGTGCTTGATTTTTATCAAATGAAATAATGGTGGTGAGATTCGAACTAGTGACTGCTAGGTTAATAAGGCTCTGATACCATGTTAAAGAATCATCTTACCTAAAAGCTTAAGCTTATAAGTGAGGCCTCAGAATATGATTTATATTATTCTCTAACACACCCTCTGAAATGAAAATCTTTTGGGCTTGAAACTTGCAAAGATACACATTATCTTATGTTTAATTTTTATCAAATAAAATAAGGGTGGTGAGATTCGAACTCGTGACTGCTATGTCAACAAGGTTACGATACTATGTTAAAAACCATCTTACCTCAAAGTTTAAGCTTATAAGTGAGACCTCGGAATATGATTTATATTATTCTCTAACACACCTCCTCAAATGAAAGTTTTTTGAACTTGAAACTTGCACAGGTTCACATCACTTTGTGCTTGATTTTTATCAAATAAAACAGAGGTAGTGAGATTCGAACTCGTGACAATTAGACCAACAAAATTCGATACCATGTTAAAGAATCATCTTATCTAAAAGCTTAAGCTTATAAGTGAGGCCTCAGAATATGATTTATATTATTCTCTAACAATATATAATGAGTTCTTGCATCTAATGTTTTCATACCCTGCAAAACAAGTATCCTCCCACATGTTTTTTGGGCAGCAGATAGATTATTCTGCGTCTTTTAATAAGAATCCATTTTTACGAGGATTAAGGAGCACACAGTTCTTACCGAATGATTTATATTTATGTTCTTACGCTAGTTAGTCATAAGAAGTTTAGACCCTTTTATTTTAAGTGGCTGGTAGAGTGTACTGATTCCATAGCAGAAAGAATCTATACATGTCACATACACTGTTGATCTACAGTGGTGTTCAACAGGGAAGAGGACAATGCCACGTACACAATCAAAGCAGTGGATGATTCCAAGAACAGTGAACAAAACCCCAGCAAACATCATCTCATCCAATGATCTTGTTTCTTTGTTGGGGGAGAAGATAGGGAAAACAAATTTGGAAGAATATTCAAGGTATGAATCTCATCTCGTTGACGGTGAAGGGAGATCAGACAAACTTTGAGATTGAACCATCGTTTGGGCAGGCTTCTGAGCTTTATCCTGATGTCAAATATATACTATTAACAACTCAATTTATTTATTTATTTCATCCTTGAACTTGAAAAAATTAAATTTGATTATTTAAAATTTCAATGCTCTAAATTAAACCCAAATTATATTTTCAAACTTGATTTGTCATCGCTTCAGTCTCTAATAAAATTAATTTGACGAGTTAAAAGTCTAATTAAATTCTTAAATTAATTAGTTCTTTTAATTTTACCCAGATAAATTTTTATATTTAATTAAACCTTTAATTGAGCCTATAACCAAATCAAAGTAGTATATTTAATTTTTTAATTTAGTTTTTGATTTTTAAGCAAATTCATCCTATAATAATTTAGTTTAACATTAAATCCCCATTGTCTTTCAATCTCAAGTTCAAGTGGATTTCGAATTTTGTATAAAGTTTTAATTTATTTTTTCGGTGCTTGAAACTCTTCTTCTACCGGTATTATTTTATTTTATTTTCCTGTATTTTTAATGTTTTTTATTTTTGAAAAGAAAAGATAATTTTAAAAGAAACCCAAATTTACGTTATGAAAATGAATTTTTTTTTATTAATATAAAAGGTTTAAGTTTTATAGTGCTTTTACCCTTTTTTTCTCAATTAAACCCTTTTTGTCTCAACTAAGCTGAAATGTCATATCATCCTAATAAGAGTGTCAATTTCACTTACAACTCAATGAAAATCAAACTACATGGATGTGAATAAATAGCCTTTAAAATAATTATATTATTTAATGAATAAAAGAGAAAAATTATCAAACTTGACTCAATTTTTTTATATATAAGTTATTATATTGATTAATAAATAATGCAAATATAATAATTACATATAACAAAATAATAAAATATAAATATATAATTTCTTTTATTCACTGAATAATGCGTAGGCATGGATATACAAAAATAAAATCCAAGTAAAAGATACTTAGTGTAGTCCCTACCATTAATTTTGAAAATATCGTTAAGGTTGCTTTCAAAAAAAATCGCTCAAAAATGCATCAAAATATTTTTTATATTTTAAAAAATATTTTTAACATCAGCACATGAAAATAATCTAAAAACATAAAAAAATAAAATAAAAAATCAAAAATATTTTTGAAACGCAGTGACAAACAAAACAATAGGCCTAGAAATAGTGCAACTCTCATTCCCTATAAGCTAAAACATGTTGTTGTTTAACTGTAGAGAAAATATTATAGCAATAGACACAAATTACTGTAAATTGTAATAGTAAAATTATTATTATGTCTCTTAGTATGCCTCAATTTTAGTCTTGGACTTAGGTGTATTTTTTAATTTTTTTATATATTTTTGTGCACAATAAAATAATCATAATACTTTCAAATAAGATAAAAGGACAAGATTTGTCACTGGGAGTGTTACTGAAATTTCATATTTTTTGGAAATATATATAAATACGGATATGCCCTAAGAAAAGACAAAGTAATATGGATATGCCCTAAGAAAAGACAAAATCTAAGAGTTTGTCATAGGAGTGTTTAGGTAATTCTATTTTTTTAATTATTTTTTCATATGGGTACTGTTGGCGCGTCCGACAATTTTCTCTCATGCATATGACAAAAAATATCTACAAATTCACCACCATATCCTCTTCCTCATGGTGGTGGTGTTCCATGATAGCCAAATACATGACAGTTGTCAATTAATTTTTTTCCCCTTTTCTGCAAGCTAAATTACATAAAAATTCCCTTTTATTATGTTGTTTTTATTACAATTCCTAATTGTTTAATTATTTGGTATAGTTCTTATTTATGTGATATAAATTTTGACTTGTTTCATATGATCTATTTGTGTGCCTTTTGACCTGAAACAAATTCATTAGCTTAACGAATAACTTCATGATACTATTTTTATTTTATTTTTAGATTGCCATTTATCCACCCAAAAAAAAAAGAGCCAAGGTGAAAATTCCACGACGAGACGATCATTAAACTTGGGAGTGGCAAATGAGTGTCGTGTCGTCGAAGGAACTCAATGAGGCCATGGAATACGATCATCATCATAAGTACATGTAAAACAAACAAGGACCAAGTTAAACTACGAAGAGGAGGGAGGGCACATGAAGTAACCAAATAACATCTCATAGAGTCAAACCCCAAAAAAAGTCAACAGTAATTTTAATTTTCTTTCTAATTTGAACCCTAATTTGCTCTCTCAACACTTCAATACTACAAGGTAACTAAACCCTCCAATCCATAATTAGGACCAAAATCCAAGAGAAAAAAAAAACAAGAAACACCAAATTAACATACTACTACATCATTTAAGACCATTCCCAGGAGTTGAAATAGCAAGATCAGGCCAGGAAAAGCAATCCCCGCCTACAAACCCGTTTTCCTGACCATTCTCAAACTGCCACGTGTTCCCCAATCCAGCTGTGACAGCAGCTCCACCATTACCACCGACAGAAGCGCCAACATCTCCCATTCCCGGAAAAGGCCACAGCCCTCTTCCAAGAGCGAAGTTCACATCTTCGATTCCAGACCCGAGTCCAATCCCGAAACCATTTAGAGCCAAGAACCCAGCTGAGCCTTGAGTATTCAACAAAGATGTAAAACTCCCGCCCAGACCACCACCGTTTCCCTTCCCATCACCACCACCGTAGTGAACGGACAAACCCTGATTAGCTGAGAGTGGGAGCAGCACTGGGGTAGCCGGAAGTGGTAAGTTATCAATATTAGTGCCGGTAATAGGACCCACAAAGGAGACAGGAGAAGTGGCTGAAGTACGTGACCTCTTAGCATTTTTCCGAGTGCCACCACCAACTGGAATGTCCCGGAGAGTGCCGCCGTGAGTCCAGTAACGGCGGCAAGACTTACAGAAGTGACGAGGCTGGGAGAAGTTGTAGTTGTTGTAGTAACAAAACTTGGTATTCGTCGAGTCACAACGCGGACATGGCAAGTGCTCTTGTTCTGGAGGTGGTGCTCCTCCTGCCTTAGTTAATGTCGCAGGTGTCGATTGCTGTGGTCTCCTTGTTGCTTCGCAGGGTGTCAATTCTGCTGGCATTTTGGCTTTGGGGGGCGAAGAGAGTGTTGAAGGAGTGAGGTTTGTTTATGTTTTGCTGCGTTTCAAGATCGAAAGAAGAGTGATTTTCTATGTATGAGCATGTAGCTTGTGAGATGTAGCTTGTGAGGTTGTGAAATGTGGGTGGCAAATGGGTAATAGAAGGGAATTTATGTAGAGATAGATGGGGGAGGGAGAATCTGAAAAATTCTGAGGGTGCAGTGCAAGGCAGGGAAGAGAGAGAGAGAGAGAGAGAGAGAGAAGCATCAGCAGCAGCTTCAGCAGCTTTTACAGTGTTCTGTTATAGGGGTAGCCAGGCACGACATATTCAGTCGGCTCCAGAAATGGGTTTCTTACTGGGGTCAGCTAGTCAGCTCTAGCCTAGGCATGCGGCTTCTGTGCTTAGCCATCTCTCTCTCTCTCTCTCTCTCTCTCTCTCGCTGTGCTTGAAACAAGATAATATTCCTACTACTGCTACTGTTTTTTGTTAGTTGCAAGACTCGCAAGTCTTGAAAGACTACACAGGTGGGATTGCTACTGTCTGCCTAATCTTTTCTTGGTTTACGGGGGCGACTAACGGATTAGATCTCGGACATAGATTATGTTTGTTATTGATATTTTCCAAAATTTATAAATATATTAGAATAATAATTTAGTATTTTATTTGGAAAAAAAAAACAATTTGAAAAATAGACTAAACCATGTTACTGCTAATCACATCGTTTTATCAGAGGAGACTTGCTTGTAAACATTAATAATATCTCGTAAATGAAAATTGTGAGCTAGTAAATTATATATTTTTAAAAAGAGAGAGAATTAGGGTGATTAATTGAATTGGCAAGCTAAGGTACTGATTATTATTATTATTATTATTAATCTACAATGATGTTGTTTCTTTGGTGGTGGGGAAGGGATGTGATGAGTTAGGTAGAAGCATTGGCATTATTAATCTAGCGGGGGCCCTGCAATTCTTGATTGATTTAAATATGATACCAGAAAAAGGAGGCTGAGATTAGAAAAATTAGAACAAAAAACAAAAACAAAATAGATAATGTCAACAAACAGAAGCTCCATCTTGATAACGATGGTAAATGATATGGATAGAAGAATTAGATTCAAAGAAGGTAGCTAGCTACCTTCCAAATCCCAATAATTCAAGCATTTTTTGTTTAATCTGCTCTTAAGAATCAATAATACAGGCATTATTAGAGAAACGTAGCTTCTTTTTTCCTTTTTAGTCTACTTCATTAGGTTGTCCTTACAGTAGCTTAATGCAATTATAAATAATATAATTATATATATATATATAGGACGGACTGACTGACTATAGGTACCCAGCAAATTATATCAAGTGGAAGAAAGTATCGCTGCCCATAAGATTGCATGCATGCAATAATTAAGATCATGCATATAAATTTGAATATTATTATTTAATAAATCAGCAGTTTATGGATCACAGCAATCTTCTTCGGACATGCAAGAAAATCCCAACATTGCTTACACAAACATCACACGTATTACACATAGAACAAACGCAATCATTTGAAATAGATTTCACCAACAAGATCTTTGTCAACTTCTGATAAAAAAAATAAACAAACCAGTATCTTTGTCAACTTTTTTCTTCCATGGTCAGACCTAGAATGTTTCTAACCCAATATTTAAGCGAAGATAACCAGACCCAGCAACATATTTTTAGCACACCCCCGGTTCCACCCAAATGCACAGATTTTGTGGTGCGCTGCACGTGATTCTAACTCTATGATTAGGAAGCTGTGGGGTAGCCGGATATATATTATAGTAATGTTGTGGTGGGGGCGGGTGCTAGCTCACGGTGGCTCTGGCTACTGGCCGGACAGGCGAGTCGGACCAGAGAGAGCCAAGAAAATTCAAGAAGCTATAAGCGTGAGAATAGAGGACAGGAATTTTGAGAGATTGAGAGCGACATTTGATGAGATAGAAGTAGAAGGAAGAGGGTGGTGGTGGTGGTGGGGCAGAGCCGACAGAATCATAGATGTCGGGCAGCGTGGGTTACAATAATTGGGTCTTCCCTCTGATTTCGGACGCGTCATGTCCGCATCAGATTCCTTACTCCGTACCACTATGCCTAGCTCTCCTGCACACCTCTCTCACCGGATTTCACGCTCACTGTTCTCGTTACCAAACAGCACTGTTCCCTTTTTTGGACACACATTATCCTTACCATGATGCATCATCACCCCTTGATTGTCATCATCTCCTGATGTGCGGTGGTGATCAATCTCACGTTTTGAGTAAGATTTGTGTTTTTGCATTAACCTGTTAAATATAATTTAAAATAACATTAAACTTTTTTAAACAAAACAAAAGATGTTATCCTTTCACAAATCTTACTTTGTCAACTAATTAAGACCTGCAGTCTTCAGGTCGTGGGATAGATAGGGTCTTTGTAACTCAGAGTCTGTAAAGTGAAAACGTTGTAGCCATTGTCGTATTGGCTACCCTATCCCTACCTCTTCAGACTTTTATTTTCTTTGGTAAAATGGAATTAAAATAATAAATAAAAAAGACTTTTATTTGATTCACCCATGATGTGGTCATTCACATTGGATAAATATCTAAAGCACTGACAAATTTTTTGAGTAGAAACACTGACAAATTAAACATCTGCTTTATTATTATTATTTTTTTATTATTATTATTTTATTGAGTTTTTTTTAATGGTGGTGTGATAGTGCTCCTTTTTTCTAAATATTTTTGACGTGAAAATATATTCATATAATAGTTCTATTTATTTATTAATATTTATTTTCAAGATCAGTACATCAAAACAAATAAAAAATAATTTAAAATTAAGAAAAAAATATATAACAAAAAAAACATAAAGGTTGATAGTTATCCATGTTAGGGTTTGATAATTCAAAATGTCACCTCAATCATTTACAAAGTGAGAGTACTGCTGTCGATGTGGAAAACTTCGTTACGAAAGAAAGGGTCCCCTGTAAGATGAACAAAAGAGTTAGTAGAAGCATGCTTACAAATTTGACTGCACGTCAAACAAAGACCAGCATATATATATACACACACATACATACATACACACACATACACACACATATCATATATATATATATATATATATATAAAAGAAAAACCAGTCACTTAAATCTCCACGAGAAGGATATCTTAGCACTTTTGAGGGCTCCTTGATGGAGCAGGAAACAGAGGCCATGCCTCTCCAGTTCCGGTTCAAAGCAGGCGGAGGATGGAGGTGGCTGGCTAAGCTTGGCTTTTCTCGGTCATGCTAGTTTGTAGTCAAAAAGTGAGTCCATCGAGAAGGGTAAGATCGATGATGTGGGTGGGGTCCTCAGCCATGAACAGAGACACCTGTCAGCAAAGGACCTGAGGTGTCGGTAGAGGAAGGTGGGTCATGGCCATTGCTGTGGAGGTCTCTCTCTCCACTCTCTCTCCCTCTCTAAGACCGGTGGCACGCGAGGGCAGAGAAGCCATCTAAATGTCTCCTCGGCACAATCATACGTCGCTTTCAGAAAAACAATGCTGAGCTGATGAGCCTCCATTGATAGGGAGCACCATATATGGTGTAGAAGTTCAGAACTGTGTGATTCGGTCGCCCATAATAACTGACAATCTGTCCTTTCCTTCTCCATCATCCCCCCCCTGTTCTTTTCTTCAGATTGAAACTCTGTTCCCTGCTTTTCTTTTTGGCATTTTCTTGGCGCATTATGATTCCATCACATGGATTTTAGTTGGGATGGATACCTTGATTAGTCCCAAGCTTTTTTTTATCTTCCATCAAAAGTGAATGCCATCATTGAATTGGTTAAATATCGATTCCTTCGTGTACAAGTGAGTGTTTTCGGTGGCAGGGGTAGCGTTATTCTCGCTCCTAATCAATCAATATCTCACTTCATGCGGGGTTTTTTATTAATTTTATATATTTAAAAGTTAATAATTATATAAATTTATAATAGTTATTATATTATCAATAATAAAACTTAAACTTAAAATAACAGGAAGAATAACTCTATTAATATGAGATTTTTTTATATTTTTTTATAACTAGAGTATCCAGACCAGTTTACGTGTCCACAATTAATCCCTAGATTCATTGAACATCTTGTAAGTCTAGTAAGCAGGTAAAACACCACGAAGATGACAAACATGCATAGTAGAGCTTGAAGCTTGATGCAAAGGAAGCTTAGGCTCTGTTTGTTTCCGGAAATCACTTTCCGGAAACCACTTTCATAACTTTCTGTGTTTGTTTGTCTTTCGGAAAGTTGGTCAACGGAAAATATTTTTCGGTCAATGGAAAACATTTTCCGGTCAACTAAAAACACTTTCGATCAAAGAAAAATTTGGTTTTCGGAAAGTGTTTTCCGGAAAATTTAGTGGAAAACACTTTCCGGAAGTTATGAAAAATTTAGAAATGTCATTATTTGTTGATTATATTAAATTTGATCCTCAAACTTTTGATTGCTATATATAATTTGTTTGAATATTTATTTTTCAATTCCATCTCTTAAAATTTAATTTTCATATTAATTTTGGTCCTTATTTTTATAATTGCTATTTGCTTTTTTCTTATCATATTTTTATTGAAAAATTTTATCTATCAAATATGGTCCTCATTAATTATTATTATTTTAATTTATTCACCTTTCATTTTTTTAATTTTTTAGATTTGATCTCTATTATTTTGATTATTATTTATTTTATGAGATAATTTATTAATATTTTTTTAATTTCATTCTCATTCAACTTTTTAATTTGTAAGATTTGTTCCTCATTATTTTAATAAACTTGAAAAAAAAATTATTAATAAATTATTTTCCAGTTCATTTTACATAACACAAACAAGTGTTTTCCAGTTCATTTTCCATAACACTTGCCAAACATCGAATTCACTTTCGAGAATTCATTTTTCAGACAAACAAGCGGGGCCTTAGCCAAGACCCTATTTGCAAGAGTTGTTTTTTTTTTATTATTATTATTATTATTAATATTAGTGATGGTGTCTTGGCCCGCTGTCGCGTATCTTAACTAATCCTACGAACTCTGAAATTAATGATAATATAAATCTTCAGTGATCATCATATATAGCAATCACATGGCTCGGACTTATTGAATTTTTTAAAAAATACTTATTAAAACAATTTAGTTTTAGTGAGGAAAAAAAAATTTACCCATGGTCTAATCAACCTATATTTATTGACTCATGATCCAAACTTGCTCTAATTCAATCATGCCAGGTCTTCAAGCAACGCATGCATGGCATTAGGTTGTGCAATGTATCGCAATATATATATACACACTAGTCAATGCCCGCGCCTACGTCGCGAGCAGATACTATATTTTTCAACAAAAAAAATATTAATTGTTTTTTATAATGTATTTTTGGTCAAAATAATAAATTTGTGCAGAATTCCTGTAAATTGCAAGTTTTCTATAAAATATATGAATTTTAGATCAATATAAATTTATCTTTTTAATATGTTTCAAAGAAATAACAAACATAAAATTATCATCATCATTAAAAAAGCAAGAAAATTATCATCATCATTAAAAGAAATTATCATATTTTTAAGTAAAATAGAAATCTGTCAAGAGTGGGACTTGAACCCCTAACTCTCGAACGAAATTTTTGTCTTCCACCTCATAAACTTGCTCGGCCACCT
>CM063594.1:7068496-7090155 GCA_032356905.1 Salix exigua | reverse complement strand
AATGTTTTTTCTCATTACTGTTTGAAAAAGTGATTTTTTTTTATAAACCAGGCTTCTGTTTTTTTAACGAGGTGTATGGGCTAGCTTACACGAACCTTGATCAATCTTTGGACCCATTGTTTTTTTTAAAAAAAAAATTATTCCAGCTGTTTTTTTTTAATTTTTTTTTCAATTATATATTTTTTTGGTTTTTTTTTAACAGGAGTATTCAGGCTAGCTTACGGGCACCATAATTTTTTTTCCCATGTATACTTTTTTTTTATTTTTATCTCTAGACCCACATTCATTTTTTTCCTGTTTTTTTCCCATGTATATATTGTTTTTTGATAACCGGAGTGTCCAGGATAGCTTATGCATACCACGAATAATCCCCAGAACCACTCTTTTTTAGACATTTGTTTTTGTTTCTTTTTCCCACTTATAATTTTTTCTTTTATAACTGGGGTGTTTGGGTCAGCTTAAAGCACCACAATTATTATTTTATAGAATGGCTAAAGGAGATCGCAATTTTAAGCAGTTATTTCAACTGTGGTTTTCGCTTTTCATTACCATTTGAAAAAAAACCCTCTTTTTTATATATATTTCTTACATAATTCTTATTTTTGTCCATGTTTATATGTATATGCTCTTAGTTTTTGTTTCCAATTTTTTTTTAATTCCACTCTTATGAAGATTTTTTTAATGATGATTTTTTAATTTGTATTGGTAATCATTTAAAAAATAATGTTTGTTATTATTTCTCTTTTTTTATTCTTCAAGTTAATTCATTTCTTTAAATATAATAATTTTTTTTTAATATTGTTAGGTATTGAATTTTCTAATTAGTATAGATAAAAAATTCAAAATAATAATAATAATTATTATTTGTAAGTTTTATTTTCTTTTAAATATATCACACTAATTATATATTTTTATATTTATTTAATATTAGAGCCTCAATATATATAAATGACCTAAGTTTTTTTGAAAAAAAAATTAATATCATTGTTCTGAAATACTTTTAATATAATTATATGAAAGTAAAAACAATTATAGAATTTTTTTTCTCTTACAATAATTATGGTCTCATCAATTTTTATTAATTCCACTGTTATTAAGGTTATTTTTTTAATGTTTACTTTTTAATTTCTGTTTGTTATCATTTCAAAAATGATATTTTCTATTTTTTTCTCTTTTTTTATTCATCCATTCAGATAATTTTTTTATTCTATTTTATTTTATTTTATCATTTATTTAGTTTTTTTAGTTGTTTTTTTTGTTAATATTGTTAAAATTTAAATTTTTTTATTGTTATAGATAACACATTCAAAATAACGATAATGATTATTTGTAATATTTTTTTCCTTATCAATATGTGATACTAATTATATATTTTGATATTTATTTAATATCAGAACCTTAATATATACATATACTTATATATATATATATATATATAATTGACCTATTTATTATTATTCTAAAATATTTTTAATATAATAATATGAGCAATAAATTTTACAATCAGTTTCTACATAGAAAAAAAATTATTTTTAACAGATTTTATCAAAAACGTTTTTGGCAGTAAAAACATTCAATCATTTTTTTATGAGAAAAAAAACCGTTTCTAATAAATTTTATTAATTATAATTTTATTAATTAAATATTAAAATAACAAAATACAATATATATATATATATATATATATATATATATATATATATATATATATATATATATATATATATATAAAAACTCAGCCCATCTACCAGGCAAAATCGCTCATAATATATAAATAAATTCACAGAAGCCGACGTACGTGAGACAAATAAGTACCAATCAATGAAATGTTATTTCCTCGTAATGCTTGGAGATCCCATTGGTCTTTTGCTTTATGCTCTTAAAAGGTTTTATAACATGTTTGGGAATAAATGGTTTTGAAAAATTTGTATTGTTATTGTTATTGTTATTGTTATTGTTATTATCATTATTTTTTTAAGTTGTTAGATTGTTTTGACGTGATGATCATAGTTGTCAATTTCATTCTATTTTTGTCAAAATAGTCTAAATGTTTCATATCAATTAAAAAAATAAGAGAAAATGACGTCATTTTTATTTCGGTTTAAATTCCGGTCCATTTTGGATTTTTGGGCCAAATACCGACCGAAACGTACCGGTTTCGTTTCGCCAATTCCGTTTCGACCAAATAGTATTTTTTAAAAATAATAAATAATTTTACAATATTAATCATATTTCTTAATCCGAACGTTAGATTAAGATGAAATTTCATGAAGAGTCTTTTGTCATATTTATATATATTATGTTAAAATTTCAGAGCAATCAGAGAATGTAACCTTGCAAGATTGATGATGACATTCTTGTAATATTATACATGTTCATAATTTTGTTCAGAAAAATTATTTTATTGTATTTTTTAAATTAAATTGCACAATTCTTAATAATTTTATTTTTGGATTTGAACTAATTTTTTTTGAATATATATATATATAGTACAATCCTGAAACACAGCGTCGAAACACTCTGAAAAAGTAAAAAATATATTATTTTAATATATTTCTATAAGAAAACCATAGTTTCTAACCATCATTTTAGTGATGTTGGTTGTATACCGTGCATTCTTTCAGATTATATATTCAGGATGCATGCCTGTATATATTAGCTTTAATACGTAGCTTGGCCCGCAAACCAGAAAAGTCATCGCAACAGAAATAATTAAATGCAAAGCACGTAGACATAAATGCACGGAAACATTATATAACGTTTTTTGAAAAATGAAACATAACAAAAATTATAGTTTGAAAAAGTTCTGAGAAAATGGTGTGGTTTGAAGAGAACCACTATTTTAAATTGTTTTTATTTATTTTATTTTAATCCCGATTCATATTAAAAAGTTATTATTTAGAACCACGAGTTTATTAGAAATTCAATGTTGACGATATATTTCCATTCTTCTTATGCCTTGTTTGTTTCAAGGAAACTGAATTCGAGAATTTCCATTCTTCTTATGCCTTGTTTGTTTCAAGAAACTGAATTCAGAATTCAGTTTCCTTGTTTTCCAGATGTTTGGTGACACATTGGAAAACAAGTCAAAGGAATTCATTTTCCGGTCAACCTCATTAATTCATTCCCACGGAAAGTGTTTTCCGCTTCTAAAGCGGAAAACACTTTCCGCTCAGATAAGAAATCAATTTCCTGTCTCTTTCCTCTCATCGCCCTCACTCTTGCTTGTCTCTTTCCTCACTCTCGCCCTCACTCTCGCCCTCACTCTCACCTTCACTCTCGCCGGTCACCACTAGAAGTCCAGCCCTCGCCTCGCCTCCCTCTCGAGCTCAGTCCTCAGCTCATCTCTTCTCCTCTTGTGTCTCTCGCGTCCCTCATCTGTAGCAAAAAACCCTAATCACCCTCTTGTCTCTCACCTCTGCTCTCGACAACCCAACCCCAAACCAAGCACATCACCCTCTCGTCTCTTGCCTCCCTCTCAGTCCCAGACACACTCTCGCCTCTAGCCTCTCTCAGCCCCGAAGTCCGTTCGCGTCTAGCCTCTCTCGGCCAGACGTCCGTTCGCTTGTAGCCTCTCTCAGCCCTCTGCAAATCACAGCAAGATCAACCAGGTACTCCCTCTACATCCCAATCTTTGAAATTGCCGAGAAATTTGAGTTTTTGATGATATGAGAAATGGGTTTGTGGGATCTGGGTTACAATTGATATTGCCGAGTATGGTAATGGGTTTGATTGCAAATAACCCATGTTTTGATTATGATTTCGTTTGTGTTGATTTGTTGATTTTAACTGTTAAATGATTTAATTTCTGCCGAGTATGGTAATGGGTATTCCAAATCAATTGAATCGCTTGATTTGGAATCGAACACTTAGAAAATCATATGGAAACCAGGAATTATCCATTAGCGAGGATTTTTCTTGTCTGTGTTGATTTCGGTTGTTCTTTGTATTGTGTTGATTTCGGTATTTTTCACATTTTAGTTGATATTCCGTGATTGATCTTGTTTTATGAATATTGTGCTATGTTGTGTTTTGATCATGAGCAAATTAGTCTCCTATACTTGTGCTATGTTGTGTATGTGTAGAAGTTTTGTGTATGGGGTAAATAATGTACTCTTAATATGAGCAAATTAGTCTCCTATACTTGTGTTTTGATCATGAGCAAATTAGTCTCCTATACTGGCTGCTAAATGAAAAGGCATGCTAACATATTAAGAGTACATTATTTACCCTATTTTAAGCTACTTCAAATCCTCTCAATCAAGTGCTGATAATCATTGTGTATGTGTAGAAGTTTTGTGATGATAACCCTTTTTATTTTTTTTATTCTATATTGATGACATGTTCATTGTTGAAATTACCCCTCAAGAACTGTACACTCTAAAAAGAAGTGAAGCCAGTCCTTCACTATTAAGAACTTGAAGCTAATAAAACAAATTCTTGGTTTTAGGATTTATCAAGATAGAAAAGAGAAGAGGTTTCATATATCACAAAAGTAGTATATATTGAAAAAGTTTTATATAGTTTGTTTGGCATAAATCACTAATAAAGGTTGTTTCATGAATTCCTTTGATGAAGACCTTTTCAAAATCACGTCAAACAAGGGAAAAAATAGACAAGGGAGATGAATGGTTGAGAGATGCCAAGAGCCGGGAATATATATATATATATATATATATATATATATATATATGTTAATGTATAGGATTGGAAATAAAATCATTAACAATAATTACAAAAATAAAATCAATAGATAAGTACAAATTAAGATATTTAATTTGGTAAGACTAAAGATTTACCTGGTTATACTTGTTAAATTTATTTAAAGAAATAAAAATATACATATTAAATTAATTGTATAAAATTTAAAATTCATATGCGATTATCCTCCATTCAGGTTGTTTGCAATCATATATACAATGGTTTTTGTCCTAAAGGCTTTCACACAGACTTGAACTTTACCCTAACCCTCCTGAGTAACATAAATAATTCTTAAGTATTTTTTGTTGATCTCATTTTATTGGAAAAAATGCCAATAGGAATATAGCAAGAAGGTTACTGAATTTAAGACAATTATTGATACGGAAAAGAGTCATGGATCAATATTGAAAGCAATTTTGCATGCCAAAGAATCTAATGAAATAATGGGAATACATGGACGAATGAGAGATTTAGGTGCCATTGATGGTGAGTGTCTTGCATTATATTAACATATCTTGGCTAACATACCTCAATTTCTGAGACTATTATGCAATTTTGCAATAATGGGAAGCCTTTATTAACTGTTTGTTATGGAAAATCTAATTTCTAACTGGATGGATGTCAAAACTAAATTGTATGTTGTCAGCTGCTTTGAACATAATTCATTGTATTGATTGTGAAAATATTTGATATGTTTTTCTTATAATATTGATTTCCCTATATGTTTAGGTGTTGTTATCAGAAAACTACACTTTCATGTCATGGATAATAAAATTATTAATGTGGTATGCATGGGAGCAATTATTCTTTGTGATAGTCGCAAGGAATGTTATAAAGAAGAAGAAATAAATAGAATTTATATACCAAGAGAACCACGTATAAATGCAATTGCTCAACGCGAATTCTATATTGACAGCATTTTGAATCGAGGTGATCGACATTGCGTTGAACAAATTCGTATGAAACCTATTGTATTACATAGATTGTGTGATCTTCTCACAAGCCGTAATCTATTACAGCGCAACTCAAAATGTGTCTATTAGGGAGCAAGTAATTGTTTTCTTACAAATTGTAGGCCATAACCAAAGATTTAGGGTTGTTAGTGGTAGATATTATAGGTCTGTTGAAACTATCCATCGTTACTTTAGAATTGTCTTAAAAGCAATTCTAAAGTTGTACAAACACCTTATTAAAGATCCAGAGGATACAGTTCCAGCAGAGATAATGAATAATACAAGATTCTATCCTTATTTTAAGGTATGAATACAATACCAATATTTTAATGAATGAATTAATTACATTAAGAAGAAAAGGTTATAATTTATGTTGTTATGTTTATATAGGATTGTGTAGGAGCAATTGATGGTACCCATGTGCCTGCAAATGTTCCTGTTGAGATTCAAGGAAAGTTTCGAGGACGAAAAGAAGGAACAACACAAAATGTTTTAGCAGCTATAACTTTTGATTTGAAGTTTTTATATGTTTTAGCTGGCTGGGAAGGAAGTGCCCATGATTCACGGGTTTTAGCTAATGCATTATCAAGATCTAATGGTTTTAAAATTCCAGAAGGTATATAATAAAGTACACATTATATGCATAAACATATCAAATGTCTTACTATTTAAAGATAGTAATAGGTTTGCTTTTAAATTGTAGGGAAATATTATATTGGTGATGCTGGTTACGGTATTCGAAAGGAGTCATTTCTCCTTTTAGTGGAGTACTGATATCACTTGAATGAGTTCACAGACCGTGCACCAGAAAATGAAAAGGAGCTATTTAATCTTCGACACTCTTCATTGAGAACCGTGATTGAGCGAGGGTTTGGTATTTTGAAGAGTTGTTTTAGATCAATTGATGGAAAATCTTTTTGGTCTTATGAAACACAAGTACAAGTTGTGCTTGCATGTTGTATTATTCATAATCACATAATGGGTGTTGATCCTTATGACTTTCTTATGGAAGAAATATGTCCGGATAGTGAACCAAGTAGACGAACAATGTACTTAAGTCAACGGGAGGAAAGGGAAGAGAATAGGGAGTGGATATCAAAGAGAGACATGATTGCCTCTACTATGTGGAATGATTATAACACTCAAAGAAACCTGTAATTGAGTGTTAATTATATGTTTTTGTTTTTCTTATGTCTTGCTTAACTGTTTATATGAAATGTATTAAATCGAACTATTGTATGATTTTGTATAAATTTTGTAATTTCTTTTTTGTAGAAATGAGTTTAACACAGGATGGAAAATGCAAAGGCAAGGGCAAACATTTCAAATGGACTAAACCCATGTCTAACATGTTGCTTGAGTTATTAGCTGATGAGGCACTTAAAGGAAACAAACCTTCTTCCACCTTTAAAACAGAATCTTTTGTTAAGGTGGCTACAGAAATAAGTGCAATGTTCAATGTGCAATGCGAGCCTAAACATGTGGAAAATCATCTCAAGACTGTGAAAAAAGAATGGGGAATAATAACCACTCTGAAAGGTAAAAGTGGTTTTGGCTGGGATGATTGTTTGAAGATGATTACAGTTTCGAAATATGTGTATGATGAAGAAGTGAAGGTATGATAAATATTATACTCTTTGTAATTTTTATATTTACTTTTGTTTCTACAATGTTATACAATGAACTAAAAAATTTGCATATTCTTTACGTTATGAATAGGCACATCCCAATCATGACAAGTATCTGAACAAAAAACTTGATTTGTATGATGTAATGACAATTGTTGTTGGAAAAGACATGGCAACCGGAAATTTTGCTAAATCATTTGTTGATGTCAACTTGGAAGAGAACACTGAAGTTCATTCAATTTCCATGGAAAATGAAGTTGAATATGAAGAAACTTCAAAGGGAAAAGGGGCATCTTCCTCTGCTACACAAAAGAGACAACATAGAAAGAGAAACCGCATGAATGAAAATGATAATGTTGACAAATTGTCTAAACAGATTGGAGATGTAGTATGTGCAATTCAAAGTATCAACAAAAATCAACTTGATGTTAGTGCGTTGTATGAGGCAGTGATGGAAGTTGAAGGCTTTGATGAGATAACTCTTGTGTGTGCATTTGATTATTTGGTCCAAAATGAAATGCTGGCAAAAGCATTCCCAGTAAAAAGGCAGATTTGAGGAAATTTTGGGTTCAAAACTTTGTCACCGCACACTACAACAGGCCTGCTCCCTAAGATGGTTTGTAATTGTTCAAAGTTTGGTTTTAGACTATGTTTTTTATCATTCAAGTATGTTTAGTTGTTTAATTCGGAGAATTCTATATTTAAGTTTGTAATTTGAACTAATATGTATGTCAATGACTTTGACACTTTATATTTATGCAAGACTATTTATTTCTTCATGTAAGGTATAAATATTTATTTCTTGATGTTTATTTTATAGATATTAAAGGGATAATTGCCTTTGCCCAAATTTTTTTATCTAAAATACCGATCAACATATTGTTGTATCTATTTATCTTTTCAAAAATACTTCAAACCAAAAAGAAAAACCAAAACATATAACTCACAACATAAACTAATTTGGCTTTCTTAATATGAAAAAACAAATTATTTTAAGCTTTTCAAATTAAATAATTTTTACTACAAAATATTTAACAAGTTTATTTCTCTATAATATCATATGATATATATTGTAATATTTTATAAAATAATCTATGTATGAATATAGGATATAATAAAAGAAAATCATCATTATACTTATTTGATTTCATTTTTATTTATTTTAAAGTGATTAAATATTTTATATTAAATATTTAATATACATGGGATAAAATTTTAAAAAATAATAATTTATTATTAAATTACTTTCCAGTTCATTTTCCATAACACACACAAACACTGGAAAGTGTTTTCCAGTTCATTTTTCATAATACAAACAAACACTGGAAAGTGTTTTCCAGTTCATTTTCTATAACACTACCAAACATCGGAATTTACTTTTCAGGAATTTATTTTCTTGAAATTCACTTTTTCCGGAATTCACTTTCCAAAAGAAAACCACTTTCTAACAAACAAACGGCCCTTAGTTCTCCAAAAAAACTTTCATGTCCTTCAAATTCATCAATAAACTCCAAAAAACTTTCCAACATGTTTTTCCATTTGGGATCATAGAATTGTATCACTTGTATTCAAAAGATGTGTTGTGATGATAAAGAGCTAACAATCTGTATATTAGAACTCGAGTTCGAGTCAAAACATACACTTGTTGTCAGAGTCTGGGACAAATAAAATTTTACTCGTTCACCTAGACCTATAAAATATATTTTCTAAAAGTTAAGTTTTCTTGCATCCAAAAAACATTTACCACACAGCAAAAAAAAAAACCCATAAATCATAATCTCATAAAAAAAAAATATTACAACAAAATTTGAAAGAGATTCAATAATTAATAATATATCTAAACGGAGTCATGTCGGAGGTGAAGTCCATGGCTTCATGAGAAACAACCTTAAAATCAAAACGAATTATTGTGGCTGTTTCGCTTGAACAAGGAGAGAAAATATGGGGTTGGTGTTGCTATCACAATTGTTGGAGGAGAGTAATAAGGGGGATTATCACATTATCCATGCAGTCCGTGTAAAATAATTTAATAAAAGGTGAATGTACATTAAATTTTACTTTTAAATTAGGATTTATTTCGATCTTTATGTAGTATTTTTATTTTATTTATTTATTTGACATGTAATTATTCTTCCAGTAATGAAAGAGGTGCTAAGACTTGTAAATTTTTTTACTATGAATTTGTAATATCCCACATCGGCGGGTGAGGGAGTGGTAGTTGGCCTTATTAAGAGAGCTGGTTGCTAACTTGTCATACGTGTTTTGGGACGTTAGGCTCAGAAGTGGGCTCGCGTCACCAGGAACAAAATCGTGAGGGCGGTAAGGCCCAAAGCAAACAATATATTGCAAGTTGGGCCGGGTTGTTACAGAATTACAACGACAACCATATCCTAAATTATTCTAAATTATACATTTTCTCCTCGCTTATAACCTTATCCTTAATGTTGTACATTTCTTGTTTATTTTTTTATTAAATCCTCAAATGTAGGATATTTATGTATTTATTATTTATTTATCCGACCGTTAACATTCTTGTAAGGCCTTATAAAACTCTGATTGATCTAGAATTTTACTCTAATATATAAAAATAATATAGAAGAATCCTCGTGGAATTTTAGCTTGATTTAACAATATAATTAAAATTTATGCTTGATGTTGTAAAATTGAATAATATATATAATTTTACGCCAAAACCTAAATTTGCATACTATTTTATTTACTTACCTTATCAAAATTTTGAAACTAATTCATTAGGGACTTCCATTCATAATCATAGTAACTTTCTGCTTTTTTTCAAAGTTTATTTATTTTGAATTTTACACGGGGTTTTAAAGAATCTTTTTATTTTCCCCTTCTTCATACACAGAAAAAATATATTATAGATCTTAGAAAAGGTAAAAATATATATATATATATATATGGTTTGTATTCGGGGTACTTCTATACTTTCACATGAGATTTTGGGTAATTACCACAGTCATGGGGTGTTTTTAGTATTTTTACATTTACTTGTTATTTTTTATTTAAAAAAGTTGTTGACACGTACTCATTACATGACAATGAGCAGGTGGCATTGACACAATTTAGATGATGTGTGTCACGCCACTCACTTCCTAAATATGTTCTACCATGTTTTTTGAAGTGTCCCTCTATCTTATTTGTTATGGTGTGGTGTGTGTCAGCATATGGTGGTTAGATCATCATCGTTAGTTTTTTTTTTCTCTTGCTAGTTCTCTTTCTTTTTTTAATTTTAGTTCTTTTTTTATTTTTTATTTCACTGATTTTTTTTTATTTGAGTTTATCATAGTCTTATGATCTCAGTTATGAGTTGTATGTTTTTTTTGGATAATTTTTTTTTAGTTAATGTTTGTTTTTTGAAGATAACATTCTAAATATTTATCTATAAATTTTTGTTTTATACAAATAAACTAAACTTATATTTTAAGAGAAAAATATTCATTTTTTAATAATATCTCTTACATGTTTGGCCTTGCGTAATATTTTTTAGGGTGAAATTTTATTTATGTTTTTATTTTTATTTTATTTTATTAATTTAGAACCTTTAATTGTTTCCAATATTTTAATTTCCTCTTTAGAGAAGGAACGTTACTATGCGGTGAGTACTCTCTCAAACTTATTCTTATGCAATTGTACCCTTAAGTAACCTTATCCTTATGCAATTGAATCCTTGAAAATCATTAGTGGCTAATTAGCTTTGAGAGAAAAGAAAAAAAAAACAATTTAGAATATGACCCTCAAGAATAAACCATCCAATGATGTTCACTAGATCCTCGGATGTCAATCACTAGTCAACCTTCGACATCTACAGATTAATTGGTTTCTTCTTTTTCCTTTTTTCATTTTCTTGGTTCATGTTTCCAATTTGAATTTTTATAATTTTTTTTTTTTTATTAATATAGGTATCCCACCAGCTTACACGTATCTTGATTAATTTTATAGATCCTAAAATTAACAATCATGTAAGTCTCAAGTGGTCATCATAGTATAAAATATAATATTTAAAAATATATTATTTTAATTTATTATTAAGAAGAAATTATTTTAAAAATTAATAATTATCATATTTTCAAACATCACGGTATATCTTGAAGAGTTTTAATTTAATTTAATTTAATGTGGGATATTAACCCTGAATTGAAAAAAGAAAAAGGAAAAGGTTACTTTGGCAACTACATGCCATCCGGAATGATGGGTGATTTTAATGTCAATCTGTCGTCTGTCGTCTGTTGGATTGATGGTCACGTGAATCCCACCCTCCCCCTCCCACGTTGCCGTTTCCACAGCCCCATGCTCCCACCTTCCCATCAAAAAATGAAAAATCTAATTATTTTCTCATCTGCCCCTCACGTGCCAAAGTTGGCCCTCCCTTTTTCTTTTACTAAATTTAAGACCACCATAGTCTGCAATGTATATAGAGAAAAAAAAATCACCTTTATAGTTTAGTTGTAATTGCACATGTTTGTCGAGTTTAAAAAGATTATATTTTATATCCTAAATAAATATGCTCATGTAATAGTTTACATTTTGTAATTCATTCGTCATAAATTAATAAACATTAAGTAATTGTTTACAGATTTGAAATTATTTTTTTATTTAATAATCAAAGAGTCCATATTTCATTAAAATAACAATTCTAAATTGACCCATTCAAATTCACATTTAACACTTCACAATATTAAATTAAAAAAAACAAAAAAAATAATAATATTCCTTGTATCTCTCGTAGTTTCTCTCTCTCACACACAAATATCTTTATAAATTGAGTTTAATTTGTCACTTGATGAAAGTAAATATGATTTTATAAATTAGGTTTGTTAAAATTGAAGAAATGATGGGTAATTCAATGGACACCAAATATTTATCTTTTCTATTTAGGGGAATTGAGTTACTTTGGAATTCAAAAAATAATAAGTTGTTAAGTTTTATTATGAATTATTTATTGGTTTGTGTAGATTAATTGTGATTTACTTTTAAGAAATAGTTGAATTTGTTATTGATATGTTTTATTATTATTTAAGTATTTGTTAGTTACTAGTCATAAATTTTACTTTTGATGCACAACTATGTTAACAATGATGATTAGTTTAACTTTTGATTCTATCAATATGGATGGGGTGGGTTATAGAAGTACGTTGATGGATTGAACAAAAAATAATCAAAATTAATTAATTGAAGATTAACATCAAGTCCTTTTAGATTAAGAATAAAATATAGATGCAATCAAGAATTTTTACAGTTTTTAAAAAACTATGAACTACTATGAGATAGGTGTACAACTTATAACAAATTATCACCCATAACAAAAGTGTTTACCATCAAGTTTGATTTAGAGCTAGGTGTGGTTGATGCTAATAAGATCCACGAATGAGGAAAAAATCAGTGACCTAATAGGAATGGAATAGAGTGAAAGATAATTATTATGAAACCAAGTCCATGATGAAACCTCTTGGCCTATGACACAAGAAATTAATATGTATTTAAACTTTTACATGTTATACTACAATGAATATGCAAATGCTAATAAATATAAAATCTTTGAACATACTTGATATAAACTCAATAGTGGTAGATGAAGGACAATTATAACATGTAAAAAAATAAAATACTTTATAATTACCACTTCCTAATTAATCTTAAAATACAAAGGTTATTTATATGTCCTAAAACTGTTGAACACATGATATGACATCATTCACATGATTAGATGAATGGAGTCATGGTGCACCCTTTTAATGATGAAGCTTGAAGTAATTCATTAAAGTATATCCTAAGTTTTTATTAGAGCCACGGAAAATATAACTCAACTTATGTATTGACAAATTTAATTAATTGAGGTCCTTTATTAAACCCTACTCTTATTAGTCGATCATCCTAACAACTTACAACTTACTTCTAAAAAAATGTTTGAAGCTGAAATTAATGTTTATATATATATATATATATATATATATATATATATTCACAATCCAGATATGAATATAGATATTTCTCTTTAGCAATTGATTAATGAGTTGAATCTGTTATGATTAGTTGGAGCTTTGAAGCATGATATCTTCATAAAACATACCTTTCAAATAAAAATAATAATTATATGGACTATAAATGATTTTTCTATATATGTAATGATGTTGGGTTGGAGCAAACATGAAAAATGAACTTATCCATATTACATACATAATAATAAGGTCTTTACCTTATAGAACGATGAAAAAACTCTTTTTTTCCATTGAAGGTTGTTGCAAAGTCATCGTCAATTTAGAAATAATAAAAAGCATAACGACTTGGTAAGTTTAATGAACTAATATTCAATGTGTTCTTATAATTAAGCGTTATGCTAATGTTATATTATTCTAAACCTGTTTTTTTTTCTTACCTACTTTGTATGTAATATATTTAAATCGTATATGAGTTAACTATTGGTTGTACAAGATTGTGAGACTTTTAGTACAATTCCCATGTAAGAGCAATGAAGAAGTTCGAGTCACCACATACATAGAAATGGAAAAGGTATCGACCAAATTATGTCACAGAACATAGTATCTTCAATTTATTGTCTAAAAAGTTTTACAAAGCACTTAGAAACCAATAAATAAATTGAAAGATAATAATAAGAGAAAGTATATCCATAAAAAGGTAACATGTTTGTTGTGAGTATTTTGATAGTTATCTTTCATTTTAGATAAATAACATGAAATGTAATTGATTTTTGATGCTTGATTTTTGTTTTGTTTTATAGAAGATAAATAATGCCAATATGGCTTGGAAAATTATTGAAAAGACTTCCACTCATGATCACCAATGGCGGTTTTAGGTTGATGCAAGTGTTGCACCCTATAAAAATCAAGTTTATAGTTTGCATATGATATTTATATGAATTAAAAATGGGTCATCCCAAGCTATTCATCATAAGAATTAAATAAGTTTGTGAAAAAAAAAACAAAAAAACTCATAAGCAAATGGCTATTGAGCCGGAAAAGTTAGTGCACTAAATAATATGTACTAATCTCATTTAAGTACAACTATAAGTGTAGATTTTCCTCTCTCTATTGGACCTTCCATTTTAACATCATTTCTTCTTTCTCCACCTTGAACATCTTCGAAGTGATATAGTGGCTTAAGAAATTTTAAATTCTTGGAGGATATTTATTCACTACTAGAAAAATGACTTGTTTGCAACGAAGATTTTGTTTAGCAATGGATTTTCTGTTGCTAAACAAATTTCAGAAATAAAAAAAGAAAACATGGGTTGCAACGGATTATCCGTTGCAAATGAAAATTACTTTGCAACGGATTTTCCGTTGCAATCTTAATTTGCAACGGAAATTCCGTTGCAATTTAAAACCATTTGCAACGGATTATCCGTTGCAAATGAAAATTACTTTGCAATGGACTTTCCGTTGCAATATAAATTTGCAACGGAAATTCCGTTGTAATTTAAAACCTTTGTTGCAAATGAAAATTGCTTTTCAAAATCCTTTAAATACTTGTAGGCGCCCATACATACTGTTTTAATTTTTTTAAGTTAAGCGCCATTAATTGTTCTTCTCTCTTAATTTTCAAAAACAACAGAAAGTGAGCTTGTAAATATTCCTTTTATCAAACCAAACTCAAGGCAGCTCCTCATATGGTAAACAAGGGAAAGCTTGGTAAGAAAGTTGAAAATTTTGAATTTGCAACGGATAATCCGTTGCAAATGAATTTGCTATCACCGGATTCCAACGGAATATTTTTGTTGCAAAATCCATTGCTAATTAATATTAACAACGGATGTCTTTGTTGTTTGCAATGGATGAGTCCGTTGCAAACAACCCATTTTTCTTGTAGCGATTGGAATTTAATTATATTGTAGTTATCTATTTAGGATTTCTCATACCAGGCCAGGATAAATTGATTTATACTAATCATATTTGGAGTTAATTATACATCATGCAAATTGTTTGAATTTTACTTTACTACAATTTGAGGTTTAAATAAATAGGTTTTACAATTTTGGGATGGACATGGTTGATATTGATAGTTTTATTGTGATGGCTCTACGAGCTAACACTTAACAATGTGTTGTCGCGTCAACATTATTATTCTTATTTTTCTAAATTAACCTGCGTCTATCCTGAATAGACTACGTTCATGAATGCTTTTGTAAGTTGCAGGATATATCACAGGATGACGAGTGATGTCTGCATTACTCCTCAAATTATCTTTGACCGGAGTCTTGGTTTCTAAGAATTTCAGATCATGGCAAAAAAATGTATAATATATAGAGAGAATTACTCCCTAATGGCTCATCTCATTTGACAAACAGGCTGTCATTTTCTTTTTAATTAATTTCAGAAATTAAAGTGGTGTTAATTTAAAACTATGACTAAGATTTAGGAGCAGAATAATCTCATGTTTTCGGAGGTAATATATGAAATTAATTATGCATCAATTCAATAAATATAGTTTATATTATATTCTAACACAGCTCTAGGGTGAAAGTTTTTTTTGGTTTAAAAAGCCTTGTACAATATTTATTTTTTTATCATATAAATGGGACAATGAGATTTAAATTCGTGAATGCTTGATCAACAAATCTTTAATATCATGTCAAAAAAATCATCTTATTAAAAACACAAGCTATTAGATAAGATCTAAAGATACAATTTGTATTTATTTTTCCGCTAGCATTGATTTTAAACTTAATTAAAGTTGATGTAGATTAATTACTATGATGAAAACGTTTGAAATCAATTGGGAAAGATACATAGAATCACAAATGCAACTTCCCATCTTCATGTTTCTTCTTCAATAGCACGAGCAAAATGTTCGAACATCACTAGCTACGATCACAACTCTCGACTCCTAATGAGCCTTTTCGATTCTCAGTTAGCATGCAACGAGTGATATGTGTTTCTTGAAGAGGCACGTCGACATATTTTAGGTGCGTAAGAGAAACTATATTCACTCAATCACTCGACACTCTCTTTGGTTACGTACATGAATCATGGATAAAAAACTATTAATCATGAATCAAGCTGCTACTCTCTGACAGCTCTTGGCGAACAACATCCAAAATAAAAATGGTTTCAAGAATTTTTGTTTTATTATGCTGCAAAAAAGGAACATGTTAATTGTTTTATTTTGGATTTGAGGAAACTTTACTCCTTGAAAAATATATAAATATATTTTATGGGTCTAAATACATCCTGACTGAAATTCAAAATCTATTGTAAATATCTTAAATTTTTTATCATTAAGTATATCTCTTAGGGACAAGTTAATTGTTTATCATTGGTTTTGAATTCTACAACTTCAACGTGTATGCATGCTAGGAGAATAAACTACAAATCATGATGGGAAATAATTATTTTAGGGAATGAAATTATATGATGAACATCAATTTCTTATAGTTCTAACCCTAAAAAAAATTAAAAAAAAATCTGAATGTCACTGTTATGGTGGTGCGAAGGTGGTGTCTGTGGTGCAAATAGGTATTGTTGGTGTGGGAGGTTGTGCTGGAGATGTTGATGGTAGCAGAGAGTATACTGAATTATATATGTCATATGGTTTCAATTTCTTTTTCTTTTTTTAGTTCCTTTCGGGTTCCTATTAGGGCACATTAGCAGGTGTGCCTGTGATTTTTTTTTCATTGTATTATTGAAGCCTTGGGCTGCTGAAACTTCTCAATTTTTGTTTCAGGGACGTAATGCCTACATGAAATAGATCTATCAACTTGGTAAATCTTAATTCCATGGCTCAATTTCAAACGAAGACAGCTAATCAATAATGTTCCCTAAATTAATTCTTGAAGAAGTGATCTTCTCCTTGCTCCTTTAATTAAAATGACTGAAAAGAGGGACTTTGAGTTCATTTGGAGTAAGATATTATTATTGTTGTTGTTGTTGTTGTTGTTATTTCTCTGGCAATCAATAACCAACTTCCCTAAAATTTTAACACAATTCAACATCTCCCAACAAGTTTAGCCACCACCAAAACACTTAGTTTGTTAACATTCGTGTTTTTGTTCAAATTTTATTGATGAATCTCCACTTTATGTAAGAAAATCTATCCTTTTTTATTTGAACTTAATTTTAAAATGTTGATTTCTTTTGCATATTTTTGTAGTATATGTATTTTGTTTGGGTGTATACTTGTTTTATTGTCTTTTCTTATAGAAATTTATTGTATGAATTTATGATTTTTACATGTTAGAGTTTGTTTTATATATCATAAAATTATATTTGTTTTAAATTGATAAAACTTATGTCGAGTTTTTGACTTAGATGTTTTGTTTGTTATGAAATAAATAATGATTTTTTTAAAGGGTATGTTTTATATTTTATAAATTTTATTGTCGAGTTACATTTTTTGATAAATGTGTAGAAATTTAAATTTATGTAGATATTTGATAATAAATTAACAGTACTATTAAAATTAAAATAGATTGATTAAGGTTGAGCCAAATATGGCACCTATAAAATTGTATCTTTATCAAAGTTCAAGAGATGCTTAACATTTAAGTTTCAATAAAACATTTAACGAAATATTTCAATAAAATATTAATATTTTATAAACATTAAAAAGAAAATTACTTCCTTATTCATGGATGCTTGTGCAATATATGCAATTTCCCAACTGTTATTATACAATCTCAGGCCCGGCTTTCAAGAACAAAAAATGTTGTCCATGATAACATCAAGAAACAAACTGATACATCGTTATCGATGGAAGGACTTTTCACATTAATACATCAAAGTTAATGGCTTTGACTATTCCTCCTCTGTATTGTGATTTATGAGAGCTGACTCCAATATATTAAACTTTTCTATTTATTTTCTGCTATTTCAGTGTGGTTGTTAATTCTCATACGAGGAATGTGATAGCTTTGAATTACAAACATTGAGCAAATATTAGGGCATGAGTGTTCATCTGCAAGAATTTATATGTTTTTATTTTTTATAATTATTATCCAAGCAGGTGATATGAATGTGGCTTTTAAGGTCTCATCGTTTGATATATAATGATAAGTTACAAGATTTATGACTTCAATTATAAGAATCTAGTCCAACTTGAAGGTGTAGCTAATAGGTTGTCTAAATAAAATCAATTGGTTTGTGACGTGAGTTATTAATGTGTATTTGCAGGTTTTAAATTTTGAGGTAAGCTCCTGTTAAAGGAACGTGACGTGAATCTCTTGAACATATAATTAATAAAACACACGCAAAGATATTAATTTTTTAAAAACCAAGTAAATCAGATTTGATAGGAGTATGACACTTGTACCTATACATTAATACTAACCAATAACAATTCACGAATAAAATAAGAAATATAAATTGACGCCACATAACTACATATAATGTTGACAAGATTATCATCAATTTATTGTTTATGGTAAGATACATATAAATGTAATTCTTTGATGGATTAATTTCTTCAAGATAATCATCATCGATGGTGAATTCATCAGTTTATTCCATCAATAACTTTTTGTTATGGCACTAAAAGACTAGTTTTAGAAATCGTAGAAGCCCGCCACTTGCAGGGGGGACTTCAAAAACCACACAAAAGAAGGTGCTCATAAAAACTGAAATAATGTCTTTGCCGACAGGTTCTCTTAATTCCCACCCTTTTCAAAGGCAGACTCCACTGCAATGATCTATCTCTTTGGGCCAAGTGACCACTGACTGTATAGTAAACAAATTAACCACAAATTTACGTGGCTATTCTATTGCAGTATCTGTCATAACTCAATTTTTGGGTTATTTTTTAAAATAAAATAAAAATGATAAAAATAAAATAAAAGAGTTTTGGTGTAGGTGGAAAACCACGGTGAAAATTCTGAATATTTTCGGAGTCGAATCGTATCTCTTTTGTGCCAAAAAATGAGAGAAAATACAAATTTGAGAGTTTAATGGTCAATTGAGAGTCAAATTGCATAAATTATAAAGAAGGGACCAAAATGAAGAAGGCACACAAAGTTAAGGCTAATGTTAAAGTTCTGACATGGATATAATTATACAAAATTAAAAGTTTAAAACCAATCGAGGATACAATTAAAACAATCACAAATTGAAGGACCAAATTGTATTTATCCCAAAAAACTGCAACCCTGTCGTTTCCCTTTACTTGCGCCTGTTGGCAGCCCATCGACGACAACCACCACGCCGATGTGCATACCACCATGCCGTTGTTGCAGGCCACCACGCCGCCGACAAATAGCAACCATGTCAGGCCGAATTCTACTATAGATAGCAGCTATGGAGGCTGCATGCAAAAAAAAAAAAGAAGGAAAAATTGACGTAGAAGAGAGAGCGAAACAGAGGGGGAAAAGGAAGAAAAACGGAGAACGAGAAAAAGGAGAGAATTATGTGAAAGAGAAAGAAGAAAACAGAGGAAAGAGGAGGAGAAACCAGAAAAAAACGGAGGAAATGGTAGGAAAAACCAGAAAAAAAGAACGACAACCAGTGCAACCAACGACAACCATCTTCATCTTCCTCGTCTCCGACAGCCAGCCTCCCATGCACAGCAACATCTTCTCCTCTCTCGTCAGCAGCAGCAACCAACTCTCTCTCCCCTCCAGTAAGCGTTTCCTCTCTCTAAAACTAGTCCGACCAAACTCTCTCTCCATTACCGTAAGCTTCCCCTCGACGCCAACAACTTAGCCGAAGTCTCCGTCAAGGCAAAAAAGATGGTTACAGCGACTGCAGCACAAACTCGATGACTTTGGAAGCTCCCTCCGGCCACCACAGGCCACCGTTGATGATGTCACCACAACAGGAATCATCACCTCGACCTCCTCTACCCAAAGGAATTAACAGGTACGCAATTCGTCACACTTGAAAAAAAATATTATTCCTTCGTCTTCTTCCTCTGGCCGGCTGCATGCAGCGGGACGCAATTTGTGTCCCCCTGTTCACGCGGGCCAAGGCCCGAGGGATACGGGGTCAGGCTTTGTGCCCGACCTAAATGCCTTTTCTAGTTGAGCTAAAAAATGTGCCCACCTGGACTGGAGGCCCAATCCACAAGATGTGGGCCGAAAGCCCACCTAGTTTTAGCCCAACCCAGATATATTGGGCTGCCAGTTTGGCCCATCAAGGCTGGACTGCCAGCCTAGCCTTGCAAGAGTGGGGTGTCAGCTCGACCCATCAGGGTGGGACTGACAGCGCACAGGTTTTCCTTTTCCACTATTTTATTTTTATTCTTTTTTTTGTACTTTATTTTATTAAAAATATATATAAAAAATACAAAAATAAAAAAAAGGCATAAAATGGTTTTGTTTTTGTGCATACAACCAGATTCTAAGATTTTTTTCTCATCATATTTTCATAAAAAATTAATAAAATAATATTTTGCATCTTCCTCATGGTTTAAAGCAAAAATTGGATATCTTAACCGGTTTATGATTATCCGTTGGAATTTATCCAAAATATCAAAAATAATTTCAAATATTTTTGTTTTATATATTAGGTGTAAATTTACATTATAAAGTACACCTGTAGATAAAAAAGGGGTTTTAACTAAGGTGTAAATTTACATTGTAAAGTACACTCGTAGATAATAAAAAACCGTAAGTAATAAAAGCGATTTTTTTTACTACGATGTAAATTTACATTGTAAAATACATTCGTATATAGAAAAAGGTTTGTAGATATGGTGTAAATTTACATTATAAAGTACACCCGCAGATAAAAAAAATGTTTTTTTTTAAAAAAATACAATGTAAAAAGTTAACTTAGAAAAAAGCAATTAAATAACAATGCAGTTTATCTTAGGCAGGGTGTACTGGGGGTGATGTGTCTTCTCCTTGCACAACAAGTTCTCTTACCGAGACTCTCGCAGACCAATAGATTCCTAATGACCGTAATACTAGGTGGCGACTCCCGATATTTATAGTCGTTATTTCATGACTATTAAATACCCTATTTTGACCGCGCGTTGTTGTCTCTCCAGAGAGGGATGGTAGGACGCGAAGCGCGTAAAACATCTCCGTCGCGAGAACATCTCAAAAATATTTTTATAAGAAAATTATTTAAAATTAAATTTTTTTAGTATTTCTAAATTATTTTCAGATAACAATATCAAAAAAAAATATTATTTTTTAAAAAATATCATTTTAATATAATTATAAACAAAAAATAATTTCACCACCCTCCAAAAAAAAAAAGGCACGAAATCGATTGATGAAGTCTGTATAGTAGGTCAATGAGATGTACTGCTCGGGTCCTTTTTAAACTTCATAGATTCTATCTTAAAAGTGATTGTGATTTATGATAACAAGTGCTATTGCCAGAGACATGGAGAGGCTCCAGTCGCAGAAGCATTTTTGTTTGTATATATTATTATTATTATTATTATTATTATTATTGATCTTTCG
>CM063594.1:7050536-7067996 GCA_032356905.1 Salix exigua | reverse complement strand
ATGAGTGGAGAAAACGAGGGTGGGGTTCAGTATATGTGAACAAATTATTCTTTTTATGTTTTAGATGCATAATAACATAATTTAAATATTATTAAAAAAATAAAAATTTTCAGTCTTTTATAATTTGGTTACATAATAAAATGATTACATTGTCCTTTTAAAATAAAAAAACAATTGTTGGTCAATGGAATTTTAACATTTTAATTATGTTTTTTAGTTATAATTAGGTGATTCAGTCTCTTTAGAATTTTTATTACACTGTTTTTTTAAAACAACTTATACCACACATCCTTATAATCAAATATCCTTTTCACTATACTTTAAAAATATATTTGATAATTAAAAAAGGTTCGGCATGCATGTCATGTCTCTTTTGATATGCTTAAGTAATGGGTAGGCTTACACACCTGACCTGATTGCTAATTTTTTAAATTTTATTTTTATTTAATATATTTTCACCACTTTAAAATAAAAAAAAATTATCAATCATTATTTAATGGTCTCTTTTTGTTATTTGACTTCAAAAAAACTCCTTTAGTTATTATTATATAACTATTTTAAAATGGTTTTTATTTCTTTAATCTTATACCTTTATCTTGCTTGTTCTTTTTTTTTTTTTAATTTGATACAAAACAAGTCTCACACATTTGGTTGACGTGTGATCGGGGACCCGTTTGTTTCTTTGGAAAGTGGTTTTTGAAAAGTGAATTCTGGATAAGTTGAATTTCTGGAAAATAAATTCTTGAAAAGTAAATTCTGATGTTTGACAGTGTTATGAAATATGAACTGGAAAACACTTTCCAGTATTTGTTTGTGTTATGGAAAATAAACTGAAAAATAATTTATTAATAATTTTTTTTTCAAGTTTATTAAAATAATGAGGAACAAATCTTACAAATTAAAAAGTTTAATGAGAATAAAACTGAAATTTTTTCATAAATTATCTCAAATAAAATAAATAAAGATCAAAATAATAAAGATCAAATCTAAAAATTAAAAAAATGAAAGGTGAATAAATTAAAATAATAATAATTAACATTTTATAAATTATTTCAAATAAAATAATTAACAAAAAAATGAGCACCAAATTTGATAGATAAACATTTTCAATAAAAATGATAAGAAAAAGCAAATATCAATTATATAAATAAGGTCCGAAATTAATATAAAAATTAAATTTTAAGAGATGGAATTGAAAAAAATATTCAAAACAAACTATATATAGCAATCAAAAGTTTGAGGATCAAATTTGATATAAACAGACAAATAATGATATTTCTAATTTTTCACAACTTCCGTAAAGTGTTTTCCGTCCAAATTTTCCGGAAAACACTTTCCTAAAACCAAGCAAAATTCTTCTTTGATTGGAAAGTGTTTTCCGTTGACCAATTTTCTGGAAGGCAAACAAACACAGAAAAGTTTGGAAAGTGGTTTCCGGGAATTCACTTTCTGGGAAACAAACACAACCTAGATAAAAAATAATTTAAGAGATAAAAGGTATTAAATATATTGCAATTCATAATCTAGACCAGTTTAATAAGTTAATCAAAATTCATTTTTATTTTTTAATTGAATATATATTTTTTAATTTTATCTTTAAATAGTAACATCATTTTTGTGTTTTTTTATTATGAGCTCATAATCTAGGCCATAAATTTAACAAGTTAACTATAATTAATTTGATTTAATTTAATATATTGTTATTTCAATATTTGTTTTTCAATATATTACTATCTATTACCATAAAATATTTTTTTAGAATATACATTTGATTTTGTATTTTATTTTTTTTAAAATATTTTTTAATAGTATAATTTGTTTTTTGGTATATACCACGTGGTGTCCTAGGCGTTAGTTTAGACTAATCCATGTTACATCTTGGGTGGACACCAAAGGGTGAAAATACTTCCCAAATAGCCGGTTTCATACAAGAAGAGATTAAATATCGACTTCTTTTAAAGGACAAAAACACCCTTACCACTCACGTTAGGAGTCGGGTATCTCAGGTTCTCTATTGTTATAGTCAATGTACACACATGTCTGTAAAAAGACCACGTGTCGAGTCATTAGCCAAGCCACCCGAACACCAGCAGCATCAACGACTGTCTCGCTTGCCTATCTTTATTCGCTTTCACCCGGACAATCTTAGCACCCGTTTGGCAACGCGGTACCAACCACGTTTGCCAAACGGGAAGCATGTAAAGGTGTTTGGTTAAATCCAAACACCATTTTGTTGGTGTGGGGCCCACTGATTTTAGAGTTCCAAACGGCGTTTTTGAAAAGCATCTTGGAGGTGCTTTTCAAACGCCGATCCTATCGGCGTCTCATCTTCGCATCTCGCGTGAATCGGAAAACGAGGACCGATCAGCCGATCCATTGGGCTCTCTCTCGGTTGAAAAAAAGTGGCAAAATCTTCCATGGATCATACTCCACCTTTAGACTTCATAGATCTTTCGCCTGACAGATCGATCCTGGAATAAAGTTTTTGAGAATGGGTCATGGAACTAACTTCGAAAAAAATGCATGGTTAAGTGCTTGTATTTATTTTTTTAAATAATTTTTAACTCGACCCAAACTTTGGAGCAAAGGTTTTTTACAATCAATTAAGTATTATGGCCGGAAGGGATTGAACATAGAATCGCAATGAAAATTTTGCGAGTGCATGCCACCATATCCTTACAAAACACAAGTTGCGATTATTGTTGCATCAATGGCACTCAATAACTATATTAGAAGGAGATCGCAACATGATGATGTTTTTATTGAATATGATCGTAATCCCGATTATATCCCGGACGAGTTATTACCAGATGTTGTAACATGTGAAACTAGTCAGAGTTCGGGCAGAAATTCCCATATGGATATTGTGTGCGAGAGCATTGCAAATAGTTTGATGGGAGAATGAAATTATATTTTCATTTTATTTGAAGTATTCACATTAATATAAATTGTTATTTATTTTTAAATTTATTTGTAGAAGTTACATATATATATATTTTTATATAGGGATGGCTGTTTAAATATGTGTGTGTATTTCCATGCCCTTTTAAGTAATTTTACAAGTTAAAAGCAGTTTGTAAAAATTAGAAACCAAACACCAAAAACTGTTTTTTCTTCAACCTACAACTCAACCACAGTTTTAACCAAACACCTAACTGTTTTTTTTGAAACACAAAAAAATTACTTTTTTTGAAACTCCGTTTTCTCAACCTCAACCGCAACAGCAACAGCAACCACAATACCAAACAGGCCCTTCATTCTTTTACCATATTTATTACGACCAGTTTGATCAAGTCAAGGGATCTCATAAAAATTAAAAGAAATATTTGATATTTTAATATCTTACAAGCTAAGAAACAATATTTGTTATATATATATATTGTAAATAATTAAGTTTAAAAAATTATTTCAATTTTTTTACCCTACATTGAAAATATACTAATTTCTTTTTTAAAATTGAAATATTTAAATAAAAAAAATATTTCTTACTTAACATTGAGTATAAATAATAATAGGATTTTAACCCTCCATTGAAAAAATAAAATATTTTTTGTAGTGTTTATATAATAAAGTTTAATATAATCTAATAACTAATAAGCAAAGAATAATAAACTAGCACGTGAGTAAGAAAATAACCTTCAATTGACTCTTACGCGCGAGACAAGGCATTTCCATTAAAAAAATGTTAGAAGATATTTATAAATTACTTGTTTTAAATTTATTAAAAAAATACAGGTTAGTCTAGTTTCGGATTTTGAATCAATCCGCCAGGCCCGGCCCGGCCCGGATTGATCAAAATGGTTCAGACGCGCATTCTGAATCTTCTTAACTACTCCCGTCTGCTCTCCTTTATCAACATCGTTTTTTTTTTCCTTTTGTTTTCCACGCGTTTTCTTTCATTTCCTTCGCTTTCGTTGTCCGAAGAAGCAACTTCTGAACTAGACCCCTTCAAACCCTTCTTCCTAGCGCTGTATTTTAACTGATTAGAAAGCCTGTGTCTCGGATTTTATTTTCTTGTCATATATTATTGTTTTGATTCTGACATTCACACAAGCAAAATCTCTTTTGGGAGCACAAGATCTCATTTTTTTTTTTTTTTGCTTGATTGTAAGAGGAAGGTACTTATTTCAACTGAATTTCAGGTAGTTGAAGCTCGTCGGATACAGAGGAATATATACTGTAAGCTATTCAATACCAATTTTTGTTTTTTACAAATCTGGCTTGCCTCTGCGGTTTCGGCTATTTCATTTTGTAGATCTAATTCTTGTCATCAAGTGAAGAATTCGGTTCCGCTTTTTGAAGTTTATAACAGAACTCTGTTGATCTGAGTGTTTTCTTAAAGCTAGTTTTAACTTCGACATTGGACAGTTTTGAAACTTTCCTAAATTGGATTATGTTGTTTAAGTCAACTTGGTAACTGGGTTTGCTTAGATTTGAAAGTTTGCAATTTGATTGCATTGGAAGGAAAAAAGATCATATCTTTACTGGAGTTTTGCTTAAACTTGATACTTTTCAAGCTTGCATTTGAACTGAAAGAGATCAAATCTCTTGGTCACATTGGGTTTGTTAAAACATTTTCAGCTATAATTTGGATACGATGGGAGGGCTATATAGCAAAATGGGAGGAAGTGGTACCCCGTCGCCACTTCACCAAGCTAACACCAAGTCCCAACTCACAGCAGATTTGAGCTCATATGAGGATGCCTGTAAGCGAGATCCAGAATTGCAATCCTTTGATGCTACTCTCCATGAAAGGACTAATCATGTGATAAATAGCCTTGCTACTGGTGTGGAGATTCGATCCTTAGGCTCATTTAAAGAGGTCACAAATTGTCTTCTTGAAATGAACCAAGATGTTGTTAAAGTCATACTAGAATGCAAGGAAGATATATGGAATAATCCAGAGTTGTTTGGTTTGGTGAAGGAATACTTTAAGAGTAGTGTCAAAACCATGGAGTTTTGTACGGATCTTGAAAGTTCTCTTAAACGTGCTCAAAATAGCCAGTTGATTATACAGTTAACAATTAAGCAGTTTGAGGAAGAAGTGGAAATGCAAGATGGGGCAGCTGAGAAGACGTTTGTGAAGACACTGGAAGGATTGCAGAAGTTTAAGGCAGCGGAGGACCCATTTACACCCCAGTTCTTTGCTCTGTTTGCATCAGTGCATGAGCAACAGTTATCATTGTTGGACAAATTGCTATCTCGAAAGAAGAAGCTTGGTAAGAAATCTAAATCCATGAAGACATGGAGGAGGGTGTCAAATGTAATATTTGTATCTGCTTTTGTCTCTGTGTTGATTATCTCAGTGGTAGCAGCTTCCGTTGTTGCACCCCCTGTTGTAACAGCCTTAGCAGGTGCAATGGCCGTTCCAATTGGTTCTGTAGGAAAATGGTGCAACTCGCTTTGGAACCGTTATGAGAAAGCATTGAAGGAAGAAAAGGGGTTAGTGAGCTCAATGCTGTTTATAACTCATTATACAATCGAGGACATGAAAAGTATACGGGTGCTTGTCGACAAATTCCAAGTTGAAATCAAGTCACTCTTGAACAATGCCGACTTTGCTATCAGAGAAGAAGATTCTGTGAAAATTGCGATAGATGATATAAAAAAGAAGATGGCGGTGTTCATGGAAATCATTGAAGATTTAGCTGTCCATGCTGATAAGTGTAATCGCGACATAAGCCAAGCAAGGACAGTGATTCTGAACAGGTTACTTAAAGATGCTGACAAGTGAAGTACTCCGGTACGTGTAGGAGTGACTTCCAACGATCATCCTTTGGCCGTTTCATGCACTGAATAAAGAGACGCCAACTCCTCCAGTTTGATTTATAGTCAACCTAGAAAACTGTATTTTCCATACGGGGCTTATATATGCTCTCTCTCTCTCTCTACGCGTATGTATAAAAATGAAATCTGCGGGGATTTTTCCATAATAGTGTCTATCTGGATCGAGTGCCAGAATATTTATGCCAGAGAGACCATTGTTTGTGACAGTTTATGTTTATGCTGTTACCATATTTTTGGCATGTTGAATATAAATTGTATTAGAAGCATACTTGTGTAGACTACGATGGCTTTGAGTCAATTTCAATCATCAATTCAAGAGAAAATAAAAATCAATAAGCGTGCATTTCAAGCATGTTATGTTCTTGAAGTCAATAACTGCAACTAAATAGGATAATAATTCTGATAAGAGTAGTAAAGGTGATTGGAATCAGCTTGACAAACCTTTTCTGTGAATAGTGTTATGTCATTTACACTCACCGAAATCAAAAATCAATGATGGGAGTAAGGATTTGCCATTTTGGAACTTTTCTTCCTCCAAGCACAGCCACAAGATTTGCCATTTTGGAACTTTTCTTCCTCCAAGCACAGCCACAATAATATATATATATATTATTTACGAGGTAAATTGAAAATACAAGAATAAAAATAATAAAAACTTAAAATATATATTATAAAAAAATAAAATTGCTGTGTAAACTTTAATGTTGCATTAACTTGATTTTATAAAAATCAAAATTATATTTAATTTTATTTACATTTTTTATATATAATTAATTATATATAAATATTACACCCTCGAAATATTATCGCTTTGATTCTTACATTCACACAAGCAAAATCTCTGTTTTTTCATTGCTCGATTGTGAGAGGAAGCTACCTATTTCAACTGAATTTCAGGTAGTTGAAGCTCGTCTGATACAGAGGAATATACTGTAAGCTATTCAATACCCACTTTGTTTCTTTACATTACTGGCCTGCCTCTGGGGTTTCGGTTTGATTTCGTTTTGTAGATCTACTTCTTGTCATCAAGTGAAGAATTTGGTTAAGAGTGTTGCAGATTGTAACATAAATCTTTTGTCTGAGTGTTTTCTTGTTCAATTAGCTAGTTTTAACTTCGACATTGGACAGTTTTGAAACTATCCTATATTGGATTATGTTGTTTAAGTCAACTTGATAACTTGGTTTGCTTAGACCTGATAGTTTTGTAATTTGATTGCATTGAAAGGAAAAAAGATCACATCCTTAATTACTGGAGGTTTGCTTAAATTTGATACTTTTTAAGCTTTCATTTGAAGTTTGACGAATCAAATCTCTTGGTCACATTATGTTTGTTAAAATATTTTCAGCTATAAATTGGATATCATGGAAGGGCTATATAGCAAAACGGGAGGAAGTGGTACCCCGTCGCCACATCTCCAAGCTAGCACCAGTTCCCAACTCACAGCAGATTTCAGCTCAGATGAGGAAGCCTGTGAGCGAGATCCAGAACTGCAATCCTTTGATGCTACTCTCCATGAAAGGACTAATCATGTGATAGAAATCCTTGCTGATGGTGTGGAGCTTCGATCCTTAGGCTTATTGGAGGTGAACACCAATTCCCAACTCACGGCAGATTTGAGCTCATATGAGGATGCCTGCAAGCGAGATCCAGAATTGCAATCCTTTGACGCTACTCTCCATGAAAGAACTAATCATGTGATAAAAAACCTTTCTGCTGGTGTGGAGATTCGATCCTTAGGCTCATTTAAAGAGGTCACAAATTGTCTTCTTGAAATGAACCAAGATGTTGTTAAAGTTATACTAGAATGCAAGGAAGATATATGGGATAATCCAGAGTTGTTTGGTTTGGTTGAGGAATACTTTAACAATAGTGTCAAAACCATGAAGTTTTGTGCCGCTCTTGAAAGTTCTCTTAAATGTGCTAAAAATAGCCAGTTGATTATACAGTTAGCAATCCAGCAGCTTGAGGAAGAAGTAGAAATGAAAGATGGGGCAGGTGATAAGAAGTTCGTGAAGACATTGGAAGGATTTCAGAAGTTTAAGGCAGCGGGGACCCATTTACACCCCAGTTCTTTGCTCTGTTTGAATCAATGTATGAGCAACAGTTATCCATGTTGAAGAAATTGCTATCTCGAAAGAACAAGCTTGATGAGAAACTGAAATCCGCGGAGACATGGAGGAGGGTGTCAAATGTGTTATATTTTCCTTGGACAACTCCCGAAGTAACAAAGCATAATGTCACATTCAAGTGGCGAAGCTAGGTATTGCTCCATAGCCACTACATGCTTTGAAATAATGTGGTTTCAATACATTTTAAGGGACTTGAATGTTAAACATGAGAAACCAGTTAAATTGTTTTGTGACAATAAGACAACAATTCACATAGCTTCAACTCTTATCTTTCATAAATGAACTGAACATATAAAAATATATTGTCATGTGGTGCGAGACAAAATGAAAAAAGGATTGGTTAAACCAAAGCATATAGAGACCAAGGAGCAACCAGCAAGACATATTCACTAAGTCATTGAGTTCTATCCAATTTTCCACATAACTAGGCAAGTTGGGGGTGATCAATATACACTCCACCTTGAGAGGTAATATTGAAGGAAAGAATCCCAAATAATTAGGTGATATGGTGTAATCAATAGGATTGAATATTTACTAATATTAATCCTATAATATCTTTTATAATAGCTCCTAGAATAGTGGATTTCATTGTACATAAACTATATATATATATATATATATATATATATATATATATATATATATATATATATACCATTCTTCTTTATTATGAAATATACACAAAGAATTAATTATATTATTATTCTCTTCATAAAAAAACTAGGTTATTAAAAATATTTAATTTTGATCTAAATATACACAAAAAATTATAAAACCTTAATTATAAAAATGTAAATATTCAAAATCACTTTCCTCCAAACAAAAACCAATATCAAAATTTTTGACTATGCAGGCAAGTCTTTCAAGTTTAGTAATGATAATTTAATCCGAACCCAATAGTTATTAACCTGACTTGATTTGATCAAGAATTTATGAATATCTAATTTTTTATTTAAAGAATAATAAATATAAAAATAAAAAAGTCGACCCATGCATATGATTTTTTTGTGGTGATGGCAGCATGCAGCAAGGCATTTTGGTGGGCTGCAAGAACCCATCTACGCTTTTATCTTGTACAAGTTGAGTTAGGCCCATTAAATAGAAGAAGAAGAGAATGTTCCATTCCTTCGAGGCCTTGAATTTTTAAAAGCCTAAGCTCCAATTCATCCCAACGTCTTTTTTTCTTCTCAACTTCACCGTGCACCAGCATCCCCATCTCAACAATCTCAGCTCTTTTGACTGTTGACACAGCCAGCCTGCAATTAATCTGCAACTGTTTTTCTGTATCAGCTTCCTTTGTTTACATAAGACCAAAAAAAAGTAATTGTTTTTCAAAAACTATAAAGAAAAGGAAGACAAAATAATCTGTAAGAAGAACCTATGATGTATAATATGTGAAACTCGCACGGTTAATATGTTTCGGCATGATTGTTAATAGTTAACAGATTTGTTGATGATACATACCCTTTTTTAGCAGAATTTCATTGTTTAAGTTCCTGAATCGTTGTTTTTGTTATTTTAATTTCTAAGTTAGCGACTTCCATTAATTCCGACTTGCTCAAAATTTCTAACAGTTTTAATTTCCGTAATTATCTCAGTTTTGCTATTTTTAGTATTTTTTTAGTAATTAGTCATGTTTTCTTGTCCAACAAGAATTAGGGCTAGGTTATCACTTTAAATATGTTTGTAAATCCTTTGATCAAAATCAATCAATTATTCAATAAAATTTTGAATTTTATTGAGAGTTTCTCTCGTTTATACTGAACTTTAAAATAATATACAGAAATTATAATAAATCATATTCTTTTATATTTTACGCTGTGTCAACCTAGCTGTTCATGGCCGCAATTGAATCTTCCAACTCTAGAGAAACTTGCGGTCGTTTTGAGGACATCGTGCCTTCAGAATTTCAGTACATTTTCTCTTGATTCATGTTTCGCTAGTTGCCCCTTCTCTAGACTGCCTCGAATCCACCTCTGTTCTTGTCACGTTGCTTATAAAAATCTGACTATTTCTCATAGATCTTTCCATGCATACAATATCCAATAGGGATTACACAAAATCCTAATTTAAATTTTTATTACTAGATGTTTTCTATTCACGTAGTTTATCTCTTTAAATAAACTATAAAGACTCAACTAAACAATAAGTTATTAACTCGACAACTCTATTATAAATTTACTTTTCCATCAATGAATTAAAAAGGAAAAACGATCTATTATGAGATTTCACATCTATTTTCATAATAATATGAGCAATCAACTTCTTTTCGAGGATTTATTAAGAGATTAACTAGCTTAGGCCGCATTCATTTATTTTTTAGCTACTACTTAGAATGATGACTTATCACAATGCACACAAAAATACTATCTATTTGGTCTTTCAAAGGAATATCATTTTATAAATGAAGATCTTTCAATTGAGGTTCACCTCAATCCTATTAAAATGATGTTTATAGAGCTTAGAATAATACATTAGGTATACTTACATCTTTTTGTTTTTGCTTTAGTGTCATCTGTAAACAATATGGTTTCTGCAGAATAACACCTTAAATTGTGTTCTGCTGTGGTGTGTATATTTATACAGTTCACGTCATGAATTGTTTACATGCTGCTAAGGGATTATAATTAAATACAATAGGTTGAATCCTATTCTAAGTGTGACAGTTCCTGAGTCCTTGAGAAGTTAGGAGTCCTCTGTGACCATTGTTCATGTGGCTGGAATTCCTCTGCTATATTTCCTATTCTGTTCGTGGACTTCCTTTATGTGACTGGGTTTCTTCTTTTGTATTTTCCTCTTCTGTTACAGCCCCTCTCAAGCTTATGGGGAGAGGACGAACCATTAGCTTGTCACGGAGTAAAATGAAACGATTGGTTGTGAGACCCTTCGTAAAGATATCTGCCAATTGATCTGCTGTACTGATGTATTGAGCTGAGATATCTTTAATTGCTATTTTCTCGCGGATGAAATGATAGTCGATTTCTATGTGCTTTGTCCGCGCATGAAACACAGGGTTTGAAGCTAAGGCAATAGCCCCCATATTATCAACCCACAAGGTAGGTGGTGCTGGAAGTGATAGGTGTAGCTCCTTAAAAAGCATACGTAGCCAATAGAGTTCGGCAGTAGTAATTGCCATGGAACGGTATTCCGCTTCCGTACTGGAACGAGATACCACAGGCTGTTTCTTCGCTGCCCAAGATATCAGACAAGGCCCTAAGAAAATTGCATAACCGGTGGTGGAGCGCCTGTCATCAGGGCTCCCAGCCCAATCTGAATCACAGTAACCATTTAACTGTAATGAACCCTTCGAGAAGTAAATGCCATGTTCAATTGTCGATTTTAGATATCGTAAGACTCTTTTTGCTGCTGTTAGATGTGTAGTAGTAGGTGCATGCAAGAACTGACATAGTTGATTCACAGCAAACGCAATATCTGGTCTTGTTAGTGTACAATATTGTAATGCTCCGACAATGTGACGATAATGAGATGAATCAGAAATTGGGTCTCCATCAAATTTTGACATTTTTGTTCCAGCAGTGCAAGGAGATGGATATGGTTTTGCCCCTGTCATATTTGCACGATTCAACAAGTCCAATATGTATTTGGATTGATGTAGATGAAGTCCTTCGTTGTCCCGGGTAACTTGGATACCCAGAAAATAGGAAAGAGATCCTAAATCCTTCATTGAAAATTCAAGCTGAAGCTTGGTGATAAGATCAGAAATTGCAGTAGGCATGTTGCTAGTAACAATAATATCATCGACGTAAATTAACACATAAACTCTCACACCCGTTTGGTCGAAAACAAACAATGAAGTATCAACAGTTGATCCCATAAATCCAAGGGCAAGAAGTACCTGAGACAGTCTTTGGAACCAAGCCCTAGGGGCTTGTTTTAAGCCGTAGAGAGATTTTTGGAGACGACACACGAAATCAGGTTTTGATAAATCAACAAAACCTTGGGGTTGTTCCATAAACACTTCGTCTGTCAATTGACCATGCAAGAAGGCATTAGAGACATCTAATTGCCGAATTTCCCACTCGAAATGGACTGCTATTGCCAGAATTAATCGAATAGATGCTGGTTTGATTACTGGACTAAACGTCTCAGTGTAATCAACGCCATCTTGCTGCTCAAATCCTTTCGCGACGAGTCGCGCTTTATAACGATCAATTGTGCCATCAGATTTTTGCTTAATTTTGTATACCCACTTATTTCGAATGACATGTCTGTGAGAAGGTCGGGGACATAAAGTCCAAGTGCCATTCGATATGAGGGCATCATATTCTGCTGCCATGGCATCTTGCCAATTGGGATTTTTGCAGGCCTGTGAGTAGCTTGTGGGTTCACTGGGAAGGAGATTTGTGTGAAGGGCTTTGATTGGATGTCTAGTAGAGTGATAAAGTTGGAAATCAGGAAATTGTTTTGGTTTGAGAGACCCAGTGACCCCGCGAGTGACAATTTGTCGAGGAGCAGGGGAGCTGGATGGTGGGGATGAAGTGGCATGGGATTGAAGATGTATGGTGTCTCCGTGTGCCAAGTCATTTGTATGGTGTGAGATTTCGGGTTGTGGAGATGACGTGGGGGAAGGCAATTGGGTTAATTGAGGAGGAGGGCTGGGAGAAGAAGAGTTTTGTGAATTTTCGTCTGCAAGAGTGTTAGTCACAGGGGATGGGGAATTTGATAATTGTGTATTGAAAGGGACCGAGAGAAACTTACTTGACATGTCTGTTGGGATTGACTGCTGTTGCAAGGAAGTAGTAGCTGAGTTAATCTCTTTTGCTGGAAATACCTGCTCGTCAAAGGTTACATGTCGTGAAATGTAGACTCGATTTGTGACGGGATCGAGGCACCGGTATCCTTTGGAATTAGAACAATAACCCAGAAAAATACATCTTTTACTTCGAAAGGATAATTTATGGTTGTTATAAGGGCGCAATAGCGGATAGAAAACACAACCGAAGACTCTAAGGATTGAATAATCCGGCTCAATATTGAATAATTTGGTGTATGGATTATTATTATTTATGACAGGAGTGGGTAATCTGTTGATGAGGTAAGTAGAAGTAAGGAAAGCATCCACCCAATATTTGTTAGGTAAATGTGAATGAGAAAGAAGAGCTAATCCTGTCTCAACTACATGTCGGTGTTTGCGTTCGGCTATTCCATTTTGTTCCGATGTGTATGGACAAGAAATTCTATGGAATATGCCATTTTTTTCAAGAAATGTTTTAAACTGTGATGAAATATATTCGCCACCCCCATCAGTTTGCAATTGCTTAATTTTCCGAGACAAAAGATTTTCAATTAAGCATTTGAATTTGAGAAAGCAAACAAACACATCAGACTTGTTTTGTAATGGAAAAAGCCAAGTGTAGCGCGAAAAATCATCAATGAATAAAACATAAAATTTGCACCCACTTATTGATTTTACTGGAGAGGTCCACACATCTGAGTGTATTAATTCTAGAGGATAATGTGATACACGTCTAGAGTTTTGGAAGGGTAATTTTTTGCTTTTCGCCAATTGACATGGTTCACATAATGAATTTTGATTTTGTGAGCCTGTTATAGATATTTGAGAATGACATAACAAATATTGAAGCACAGAAGAAGAGGGATGGCCTAGTCGATTGTGCCAAACTGGGATTGATGTTTTGACACCGATGAAAGCAACTAGACTGCGACCTTTGTTTGACGAGAGATTTTTGAGGTATATTGGATATAACCCAGCTCTACTTGGTCCTTGCAACAGGATCTCTCCCGTCTGCATGTCCTTCACAACAAAACGATTTGAGGTAAGTTTAAAGTAACAGTTATTATCCACACAGAATTGATTGATAGATAGCAGATTAGCCGAGGCTAAGGGGCAATGAAGAACATTATTTAGATGCAGAGTAGAAGTAGGTGTGTGGATGAGTGAAGAACCAGTATTTTCAATTTGTAGGCCTCCACCATTGCCAACGGTTACTGTTTCTCCACCTTGATACTGTTGTTGGAGTGACAGGTTGTCCAGTGCATTTGTGATGTGATTATTGGCCCCGCTGTCAGCAAACCACGGTTCATCATCAACATTAAATTCATTGGTGTGGGCTGCCATTGCTGCAAGTTGGGATGGTGGGTGTCGCCCTTGGTAAGAGAAGTCCATGCGATGATAGCAATCTAATGCTTGATGATTGGGTTTGTTGCAAATCTGGCATGGTGCACGATCTCGGTTAAAGACAGTAGATTGACGTCCATTAGCAGCAAAATTTCGAGAATTATTGTTGGTGTTGTTGTTATTCCGAGGTGGCTGTTGTGAGCGGGATGGGTAATTTTGTTGATAGGAAGGCTGCTGTGAAGGATGATGTGTGCGAGGAGTGAATTTGTTTTGGCCATATTTGTGCTTCTTGCTGAATCCAGTTGATCCTTGGTTTTGATATTGGTTAAATAATGCAAATTGGCCAGCTTCTGGGGGTACTGATCTGGTCTGATTTTCCAGCAATGCTTCATAATTGAGTAGTTCTGACTGGAAATCATTGAAGGAGAGAGAGGCATCTCTTGTTGCAAAGGAGAAAGATGTGATGAACGCAGTGTATGCACTGCTAAGTCCTCCAATGATGTAAGATATCAGATCATCATCTTCAATAGGCTTGCCCACAGCAGCAAGTTGATTAGCTAGTCCTTTGGCAAATTGAATATAATCTGCACATGTTTTGTTTCCTTGTTGTGAATTCTGAAGTTGCCTCTTTAGATATGCAATACGAGATCTATTATGGGTAGCAAACCGATTGGCCATTGAGTCCCATACCTCTTTGGCAGTGTTCAGACCAAAGACTGTTGGAAGAATGGTTTCTGAAAGAGTGGCGTTTAGCCAGCTTAGTAAGTATTGATCTTTCTTAGTCCATAAAGTGAACTTTGGATCAATTGTGAGTGTGTCTTTCCCGTGTGAATCAACAATGAATTTACAGGGACAAGGTTCTGAGCCATCAACAATACCCAGAAGATCATTGCTCCTTAGAACTGGCAGAAACTGAGACACCCAGCTAAGGTAATTGGATCCATCTAACTTGACAGAGATAAGGTGATTAATAGAAGGGAAGGTGAATGTGATGGTAGTGGGGCTAGATGAACTGTCTGTATTTGTGGAAGCCATGAAAAAGGATCTTTAAAGGGTTTTTAACCAAAAGTGCTCTGATACCATGTAAACAATATGGTTTCTGCAGAATAACACCTTAAATTGTGTGTAACAGAAGAGGAAAATACAAAAGAAGAAACCCAGTCACATAAAGGAAGTCCACGAACAGAATAGGAAATATAGCAGAGGAATTCCAGCCACATGAACAATGGTCACAGAGGACTCCTAACTTCTCAAGGACTCAGGAACTGTCACACTTAGAATAGGATTCAACCTATTGTATTTAATTATAATCCCTTAGCAGCATGTAAACAATTCATGACGTGAACTGTATAAATATACACACCACAGCAGAACACAATTTAAGGTGTTATTCTGCAGAAACCATATTGTTTACATCATCAACATGTTTATATTTTTAATATATAAGAGCATTCACTATAAAGTTTTGAGATGTTTTATAGGTGGTGTCTTTGTAAACTTCCTCACAAGACTTACTTCAAATAGAATATCTAAAATAATGTATATTAAGTATTTTAAATTTCTAACTATATGCATACAATACGAGAAGTATCATCATTCTTTTTTATCTTTTCAGAGAGAACATACTCGTAGAGATATTCTTCATATCCATTCTTCAAAATATTATTATTCATGTGACTATACAAAGCTCTCGGAGTTTGATTAATCCATGCAAGACTATAATAAACTTTAATATCTTATTTTTATATCCCTTCACTTCATAACCTATAGTTTGCTCAATATTAGCATTTAAAAAAGCCGACTTAATAAATATTTGATAGATCTTCCATCAATCAAGTATTCTCTAATCTAACAACTAGAGAGAACAAAAACATTATATCCAATCTTTTACTTTTAACGTCATTGTTTTTTGTCACCGATCTCACCTTTATCTTTCTATTTTTCTCAACCAGTAAACTGATTCCATTGTTTAAGATGAACCAAAACCATAGTGTATTTCTGATAATATTTTGGTTAAGACACAGAGCAAATCTATTTGGATTATTTATCTCAATCGGCGGGTACGTATACTTCAGGAATCTGGTTTGCACAGCTTTCGGAATGCACATTTCTAATCTATTGTGAGAACATGCTAGGCTTACGAAATCTGGGTCTCACCTTTATTTCATTTTGGTTCTATTGTCCCGACTGGACCTTGAGATGCATGGTGTTTTGAAATACATAAAATTTACTAGGAGCTTTATTTGTTCCTTAAGAGTTTCCCCTGATAAGTTCATTTTGAAAAATATAAATCTGTATTCTGTAATGGTAGAGGACAACGTATTTCCATGGATTTGGAGGGCACCCAAGAAAGCGCTTTTGGTCTTCGATTGTCTGGAGAATGTGTTCTTGAATATATACCGATGGTTTTACTTGATAAAGAGCAACAGCAGAAGAGTTTGCTCAGATACAAGATTAGCTAGCATTCAGTGAATCGGTCCATGGAGAATTGATTTTGCTGAATATAAAATTTAAATTTTCCATTTTGATAAACAAATGAGTGTATCCGGAAGAGATTAGGACTTCTTTTTATTCAGATCATTGCTGACTCAATGATACAAATCCCTTGGCCATTCCCCTCTCTCACTGTTTTGTTTTCAAATATTGCTCAAGAGAAAGACAAACAATTATATAAAACTATAACATAGTTAGGAGAGCAATTTAAGAGCTTGAAAAATCTAATTTTTAGAGCTCGAAAACCTAATTTCTTTCTTATATATGCATTGTGTCACATATTTAGATATTTTGGTAGCATATGACACCCTCCCTCTCGCAATTAAATAAACAGATTGCAGCTAACTAAAAAATTCTTTTAAGTTTGTCGTAATCCATTTTGTGATGGAACCCATTAATTAGAAGATAGGTTTCGGCTTTAAACAATAAGGAGCTGATGTGGTGGTGGTTGCCGACGGTGTTCAACTTAAGGTCCAAGCATAACCTCGCCGTTCTCCGTGGTGGCTGCCCTGCCACTTCAGGATGATCTCTCGAACCACACGGGGACTATCAACAAATTTCAATGGAAAGAATTGCTGGGATCTTATCTATGATGTCATCACTCATTCTAATTAGTGCACTAACTACACAAGCATTCTCATTAATTATTCTAATTACTACAGTACAATTTTGACAAGGTCCTGAACCACAAGTCATAAATCCCTGCAGCTTCTTTAACCATCCAAATCCTTCATTCGCAGAAAGCAGCAGCAGCAGTCAATGTGAGCGCACACTCTATTATATATATATATATATATATATACACACACACATATTTCCAAGTCAGCTTATGTACATTTCGACTAATCTCATGGGTCCCAAAGTTGATGACCATGTAAGTCTCTCAATGACTATTATATTAGCAACTATATAGCTCGAACATGAGATAGAACAAACCTCTTAATCCCAAT